>OY744561.1:1799480-2009574 GCA_963556235.1 Cryptophagus acutangulus
CAACCTTAATTCCTCGATCCATTCCTCGCGCATTCCTCGCTTTTCCTCACGTCAATCACCACATCAAAATCATCAGCTACAGAAAATAAGGTAGGTGCATTTAACACATTATTCGCCCCACTTTACTTCGCTTTTTTATTGTTTGCAAATTGATAGAACTTCGCCGCATAACATTTTGGTCCTTCGAGCCGGATTATTCCGGTGTACTGGCAGTTCTTTCAGTTTTGCATTCTCTCTCGCTCTATTTCTCTTTCGCTCGCTCGCCGTCTCTTTTTTACATAATTTTAGTTGCTTTTTAATTTGGTTCAATCGCGTAATTTTGTGAATATTTCAAACACATTCGATTCTGCGTTTTTTTGCTGTGCTTCGCATTCTTCGTTTCGAGTTTTTTGTTGCGCTACTGAGTGTCGAGCGCTTGACCTTGCTTCAATTCGGCTAAGTTTTATTACGATTTATTTGCAGTGAATTTATTTTATTCATTTTATTTTCGTACATTTCCTGTACATTGCTGAATTTTAGCAGGATTAACTCGTGTCGACTCGCAATCGTTTTTTCGTATCTTTCATTATGGCCGCTGCCGCCGCAAAATTGAAGCAAGCACTCGCATTCCGCGATGACGTCATTTCGCAAATGACAACATTAACGCGAGTGGCAAATCAAGCACATAACCAGGACGAATTGTACGATTTTTTGTACGTTGAATTTAAATCTAGATACGCTCACGTCGACGATTTGTTTGCGGAATTTACGCAGTTGCAGGCAACTATCTTAACCGCGATGTGTGGTTTAGAGAATGCCGATTTAAAGGCACAATTGACAATTCGGGAATCTTTTCATGACAATTATTACCGAGTTAAAGCTGTCTATGCTGAGTTATTCGAATCGACTTCGAATCCGAACGCTTTGCAGGAGAATGTGCCAGACAATACAACGGTTAAAAGTCAAGTAAGACTTCCGCGTTTAGAACTACCGAAATTTAATGGAGATCTTCGAAAATGGAAACCGTTTGTAGACATGTTTGCCGCTACGATTCACGATAACGCCGCGCTTTCGAACATTGAAAAGTTTAACTTCCTCACTTCTTGTCTCGAGGATGAACCCCTATCGCTTATTCAATGCATTCCTAAATCGCACAATAACTATCCCATCGCATACAACACTTTGTTCAAACGACACTTTGTTTGAATTGTTTAGGTTCGAAGCATCAGCTCAAAGAGTGCAAGTCTACGTCCGCGTATAGGATCTGTTCTCAACGACACCACACTTTATTGCATTTTAATACAGACCGCACTGTTACTCCGCTTCCGTCCACAAGTTCTGCGCCGCGCACCGATCAGGCATCGAGTACTCCTCAACAGATTACCCCTCATTCACTACTATTGTCCCAGCCAAATCTACGGTTTTGTTAGCAACCGCTGTTATTGAAATTAGGAACTCGAAAGGAATATTTGAACCTGTGCGCGTGTTGTTGGATAACGCCAGTCAAGCCAATTTCATGTCTGAAAAATGTGTGTCTCGTTTGGGTCTGTCGAAATGTTCTCTATCGTTTTCAATTAGCGGATTAGACAAAATGAGCTCCACTTCTTCGACTGGAGTGACTTGTACCTATCGTTCTCGATATGCACCGCAACGTCAATGTTGCTTGGAAGCAGTTGTTATTCCAAAAATTTGTGGCGCAATGCCCAACTTTAGCTTTTCTCCTCCACCGTATTCATATCTCTCTAACCTCAATTTGGCTGACCCTCAATATTTTGAATCTCGATCTTTTGTTATGCTTCTTGGAGCTGAACTCTTTGCTCAAATTGTGGAAAACAGCCGACTACAAGGCCAACACAACCAACCTATAGCTTGGAACACAAGTTTTGGATGGATCTTGATGGGAAAGATTGAACTTAACACAAATTCCTCTTCAAACGCCATAAATACATTTTGCTCGCTAGTCTCTGAACCGTCCTTGGACATATTGGTTAAAAGATTTTGGGAAATAGAAGAGATAGTATTGCCCCCACCTACGCGTCCTGATGATGAGCAGGCTGAAACAATCTTTGCCAGAAATCACTTTCGTAAGCAGTCCGGACGATATGTTGTACCGTTACCATTCAAAGTGGACTCTCCCGCATTTTTGGACTCAAAAATGATTACACAACGTCGATTAATTGCTTTGGAAAAGCGACTTCAACGGGAGCCTTCGATTCAGCAGCAATATCATGATTTCATGCAAAATTATTTAGACTCAGGTCATATGCAGCTACTCTCTCGGCCTGATGACACTCCCTTTTGCTACTACATCCCTCATCATTGCGTGGTAAAACCAGATAGCGTCACCACAAAACTAAACGTTGTGTTTGACGCTTCCGCAAAAACTTCAGAACAATTTTCGCTCAATGATTCGCTGTTGGTTGGTCCTAAACTCCAACAGAAAATTGTTTCGCTTCTATGCCGTTTTCGCTTCTACCCGATTGTGTTCACTGCCGACATCAAACAAATGTATCGGCAAATTTTGGTCTCAGAACAGCATCGTCCATATCAGCGAATTTTATGGAAATTTTCCTCGGCCGAACCTATTCAAACTTATCAATTGAATACGGTTACTTACGGTGTATCGTCTGCCCCTTTTTTGGCACTAAGAACCATTCTACAATTAGCTACGGACGAACAATCTCAATTTCCGGTAGCCTCTTCGGTTCTGTTATCAGACGTTTATGTAGACGATATTGTGACCGGTTGCAACTTCATCGAAGAAGCTTTACTTTTGCGCGATCAGTTGACTCAACTCCTGTTATCTGGAGGTTTTAAGCTTAGAAAATGGGCTAGTAATCATCTCGGCTTTTTAGAGAATCTTGACCAAACACATTGTCAAATCAACCCTCTCACCTTCGACTCAGACCAACCCCAAGTAGTGAAAATCTTAGGACTACAATGGAATTCGCACTCGGATTGCTTTACATATAAGGTCCAACCATTGGATCGCCTTTGCACCAAACGAACGCTTTTGTCTGAACTCGCTCGCATTTTCGATCCTATTGGATTTCTCGCTCCTCTCACATTTTGTGCAAAGGTTTTGATTTAACGGTTGTAGGCTTTAAAATTGGATTGGGACGAACAACCTCCGAATGACATTGCTGATCAATGGACTAACTACAAATCTCAGTTACACTCGCTGATCAATCTCAAGATCCCGCGGTTTTGCTTCCTTTCGAACTATACGTCTTGCGCTCTTCATGGATTTTGTGATGCGTCAGAATTGGGATACGCCGCGGTAGTTTACGTAAAATTTGTTGACACGGACAACAAAGTCACTGTGCATTTGATTTGTGCAAAATCTAAAGTCACGCCACTGAAACGAATCTCTGTTCCGCGTTTAGAATTGTGTGCTGCGCTGCTCCTGGCCAAACTCATGAATTCCACTGTAAAAACTTTCAAAAATTTAATCACTTTCACTCATTTCTACGGTTGGTCTGACTCAACAGTAGCTCTCGCTTGGATTAAATCGTCTCCGCATCGTTGGAAAATGTTTGTGGCTAATCGCGTCACACAAATTCAACAAATCGCTCCTTTAATTACGTGGTTTCACGTTCGGTCAGAAAACAACCCTGCCGATTGTGCCTCTCGCGGTCTATCGCCTTCTGATTTAATTTCGTTTTCGCTTTGGTGGGCGGGGCCCAAATTTCTTCAAACTCTTGATTGTGAACAGCTTGCTTCCTGCCCTTACGACGACGTACCAGGGAATTCTCTTGAAGAGAAAAAATCGACGGTACTAATAGCAACGCAAAATCCGCTGGTCTTTTGGGACGACTTATTAAATCGGTTCTCTTCACTGCGAAAGGTACAAGCTATTGTGGCGTATTATTTCCGTTTTATTACCATTTCTAAGACCAAAATCCGTAATTCCTCTCCATTGTCGGTCCAAGAGCTCCAAGAATCTCTTGGCCTACTTGTGAAGCACGTGCAACAAGACGTTTTTCGAGAAGAAATTGCCTCTCTAAATTCTCGGTCTCGAGCACACTCGTTGAGGAAGCTATCGGTTTTTCTTGACGACGCTGGTATTCTCAGGGTGGGCGGTCGCATTTGCAATTCGTCGCTGTCGTTCGACGCAAAACATCCGATGCTACTACCTGCATCTCATCGGTTAACTGATATGGTGATAGAGCAATTCCATCTCCAGTATTTACACCCCGGATCGCAAACACTTCACTCTTTGTTGCGGCAACAATTTTGGATCCTGGGTGCAAAACGCGTCATTTCTCGAGTTGTCTCCAAATGCCTTCGATGTTGGCGTCTGAATCCTTCAGCCACGCAACCTCCTATGGGTGACTTGCCTACTCTGCGACTCTCTCAATTGAAACCGTTTTCGTGCGTCGGCGTTGATTATGGTGGTCCGTTCAACGTCACCCTTGGCAAACATAGAGGCGTTAAAGGTGTGAAAGCGTACATTTGTTTATTTGTCTGTTTTTCCACCAAAGCTCTGCACATCGAACTCGCGTCAGATCTTTCAGCCGAATGTTTTCTGGCTGCCTTCCGTCGGTCTGTCGCGCGTCGTGGACGATGCACTTATGTGTTTTCAGATTGCGGCACCAACTTTGTGGGAGCAAATAAATTGATACTGCAATATATGCAAGAAGCGGCCGTCCAAATAGTTTTTGAGTGGCATTTTAATCCACCATCTGCTCCTCATTTCGGAGGCTTATGGGAGGCCGGGATCAAGTCGGTTAAAACTCACCTCTATCGCGTTGTTGGTGACCAAGTTCTGACGTACGAAGACCTATATACAGTACTCGTCCAGATCGAAGCTCTTCTGAATTCGCGCCCTCTTTGCCCTTTAAGCAATGATCCGAATGATCTGTCCGCTTTGACTCCAGGTCACCTTTTAGCTCTTGAGCCAATTTCTGCTGTACCGGATCCAGATCTTACTCATATCAGCATGAATCGGCTGACACGTTGGCAGTTGTTACAGCGTCTACACCAGGACTTTTGGTCGCGTTGGCATGTGGAATACCTACACACTCTTCAGCAGCGTAGCAAATAGACGGTTCCTTCAAGTCCGATTGAACCTGGTACTCTAGCATTGATAAAAAACGATTTGATTCCTCCTCGACAATGGAGTCATGCTCGGGTGATCACAGTCCATCCAGGATCACAGGACCTGATGGCATTGTTCGGGTGGTTACGCTGAAGACAGCTAACGGCACACTTAAGCGACCGGTGGTCAAGGTATGCCCTTTGCCTACTGTTTCGATTAATTAAAACGCGGAAGCTCATCGCGTTTTAGGTGGGCGGTTTGTTTTGTCCCCCTTTTTGTGTTTGTTTTTAAATATTTATAAAAAATGAGGGAGAGAATGCGATGTTTTAGATTTACAGTATTCGCGTGAAACAAAGGCGAATTTTTGGTTTTTTGCTCTGCTTTGGCGTTCACGAGCATTCACGGGCGAGGAGAGAAGGAAGAATAAGTATTGATTTGTCGTTCGATCTCTGTACTGGTCTTTTTAAGTTTTCGCTGATTTGGCTTTGTAGAATCTTTTTTCTCTCCGCGACTGTGAATGCTCATCGCTTCGCATTCTGTGCATTTTTCACTCGCTGCAACCCTTTGCAGCCTCTTCGTTACGCTGCTCAATTCCTCACGCATTCCTCAACCTCAATTCCTCGATCCATTCCTCGCTTTTCCTCACGTCAATCACCACATCAAAATCATCAGCTACAGAAAACCAAGTAGGTGCATTTAACACATTATTCGCCCCACTTTACTTCGCTTTTTTATTGTTTGCAAATTGATAGAACTTCGCCGCATAACAATAATTGATAATTCTATTGATGGTAAGTCATACAAATTTTTGTTGTTCAATTGATTCTTTACTTGACAATTTTAACTATTGTGGTAATTTCTTGTTGATGAATCACATGTATTTTTCGAATATATTTACGTTTAATCTTTTATAAATAACTTCACTAATTGTTGTAGAAGCAGCTAAGAAATCAGGTAACGCTCCGACTAACGTTTGTGATCAGGATGTTTCATTTGCAAGTAAGCAAAATTAAAATAATTCTCTTGTATAATTACATAAATAGTGAACATTATTGTTAATTTATAGTGGAGAATTAACGGGAATAGTTGGACAATCAGAAATTTCTGATTGTCCAACTATTCCCGTTCATTCTCCACTTTCAATATACAATATCTGGACGTTACTCTACTTAAATTAAAATTGTTAATTTATATTGAAGGTGTTGAGAACAATGAAATATCTGACGAAAGTATGTACTATTCTTGGGCGAAGACGATTAATGATAATGTAGGTGACAAAATAAATGACCAAACAGGAGATCTACCTAATTGCTACTGCTTTCCTCCTCTGGCACAAAAACTAATTGCCGATTGCAAACAATTACCACTGTGGTCATGCGTAATGTGCAATCACTTTGGATATGGTCGTGTGCCAGCTTCAAGTGCTTACGTCGAGTCAGACTTTAATAATATAAAAACAAGACTTTTGCGGAAAAATAGAAGTTTGCGTGTAGATGATTTTGTTTTGGCTCTTCTAGACTATCTAAAGGGAGGCGCAAACATCATTAATGTAACGCCTAAAAACACTCAAAGATCAGATTTGCAAAAAGATCTAGAACAATGCCCTGCATGTGCAAATGGAGACATGCCTTCAGATGCACATAAATGTGCAATATGTAGCACCTCTGTGCATGTATTAGAACAATGTTCAATGCCGTGTTTTGAAGAAGAAGAAGGTTTTGGACAAAAAAGAATTTGTAAAAAATGTAGTCAGAGAGATCCGTTGGAAGTGGAAAATGTATTGTCTGCAAGAGAAAAAGAAACGTGGGGAGGCTTGGATAATGAACCTCCATCTCCAACTCCAGTTTCTAAGAAATCAACGACCAAAAAATCTTATTACATGAAGACAAATTTTTTGGAAACAGATTTTTCAATTCATGGCAAAAAAATTGAAAAAAATAAATAAAAAACGCTACCAGCTTAGGAGCGAAGGTGGTAACTATCAATAAAATGCGGTATTCTGTTGAGAATACATGTGCCTTTGATTCAATTGCACAAGTATTTCTCAAACTTGCACGGAAAGAGAACCTACGCAACCATCTCCAAACTTGGGACAGCGAGTTTTCAAATTTTATCATTTCGATTTATAATGATGGTGAGTATTAACTTGCAACATCTTTAAATCCTCAACTTCCTCTAAACTTAAACGGTACAACTTCAATCACATGTTTTTCAGGAATTGTATCAAATACATATAGAAACCGTGCGAGTATTTTGATAAACGTGCTTCCAAAGCAGAACATTGTAGAACACAATGCACTAAAAATTGTGAACAGTGAAACTTCTGCTGGTGAACTTTGTGCTGCATTAATGCGTAAGAACGCAGTTGCAACGGAAATTATTTATTGCAATGTATGCAATAAAACAAAGAGTGTTCAAATTACCACCATTAGCATAGAAGTTTCCAATGTGAAGTACAATATGTCAAAGACTTTAACAGAATTTTTTAACTTAAAAAAAGAAGATGCAACTCATGTTCAGGGGATGAAACTTCAACCACCAAAATTACTGGTAAATAAATATAAACTTATAATTATAATTGGTACTTAAATATAATAATATTTTAGGTCCACTACTAGTAATTGATATTTATACTGAAGCTCTAGTAGAAAAAACACTGAAATTGAGCGATCTTCCAAAAGAAATCGAAGTTTTTTTTTCGGATCCTTTAAAAAAAAAAAGATACGTCCTTGAGGGTTTTGTGTCCTACAAAACTAGGAAGTCATCAAACAAAGAAAATACCTCTGAAAATACAGAACAACCGCTTAGTACAGTAGGACATCATTACTCTGCTGTACTTTCTCACGAAAATGGAGCATGGAGTGAAATTGACGATCTCCAAGTTTCTGAAGTTACGATTAAAAAATATAAAACCAAAACAGTTATACCTCATGTGATGGTATATACTGAAGTGCCGGAATAGTATATTACATAACGAGCGCGGAATGGCACATCTGTATAGATGTGCCATGGTCAATTACTAAATTCAATTACTAATTTGACAATTGTTTTCATGCATATAATAAATCAATTTATCAGAGTGCAGGGTCTTCAAGGCTTTTAGCACCAACCCAAATATAAAAATTTTGGAGTGCAGGGCCTTCAAGGCTTCTAGCACCAACACAAATATAAAATTTTTGGAGTGCAGGGCCTTCAAGGCTTTTAGCACCTACACAAGAATAAAATTTTTGGAGTGCAGGGCCTTCAAGGCTTTTAGCACCAACACAAATATAAAAATTTTAGAGTGCAGGGCCTTCAAGGCTTCTAGCACCAAGACAAATATAAAATTTTTGGAGTGCAGGGCCTTCAAGGCTTTTAGCACCAACACAAATATAAAATTTTCAAAGTATTAATCTTTGATAAATTGATTTTTGTTGAAAATTGAATTTTTTTAATGAAATGAAAAAAAATATATTGGTGTTAATAAAAAGGGACTCATATGGCTACAGGCGAACCTCGTCTCACTTACACCTCAGCTGACACACAAAAATAAGAGGTAACGCATCTAATTGCATACCTCATAGGTGATGTGGAAAATGCAATAAAAAAGCAGAGTTTTATTTATTTTTTTTAAATTTATTAATTAAAATAAATAGCAATGTTATCCACATTCATTACCATTAATGAATACAGATGTGTACATTCATTAATGATAATGAACGTGGACAACATTGTTTCCACATATTTGGCCAAAATTTTGGCCACCCCGTCCCCGCCACTGTGCCAAGAATGCCTGCCAATTGCAGGGCCCTCAAAACGAACTCATAAAAAACCGCTGGTGACTCGAAACCGCCGGTTAATCGGAATATACCTTTAGATTGCGTCATATACAATTGATGACGTAATAGCCTATCATAAACGGACAGACTATAGCATGAGTCATACATAAGGCATCTAATTGTTGAGCACAAAAATTTTGAATAGGACATATCAATAGCACATAAATAGCACATAATTCCTGCAAAAACAAATATTTAAATTTTTCTTTTTTTTAGTTGATTTTTCCTTTGATGATCGTTTTTTTTTGTTTAAAAATTCGAAAAAAAAATCTAATTGTTGAGCACAAAAATTTTGAATAGGACATATCAATAGCACATAAATAGCACATAATTCCTGCAAAAACAAATATTTAAATTTTTCTTTTTTTAGTTGACTTTTCCTTTGATGGTCGTTTTTTTTTTGTTTAAAATTCGAAAAAAAAATCTAATTGTTAAGCACAAAAATTTTGAATAGGACATATCAATAGCACATAAATAGCACATACTTCCTGCAAAAACAAATATTTAAATTTTTCATTTTTTTTAGTTGATTTTTCCTTCGATGATCGTTTTATTTTGTTTAAAAATTCGAAAAAAAAAATCTAATTGTTGAGCACAAAAATTTTGAATAGGACATATCAATAGCACATAAATAGCACATAATTCCTGCAAAAACAAATATTTAAATTTTTCTTTTTTTTAGTTGATTTTTCCTTTGATGTTCGTTTTTTTTTGTTTAAAAATTCGAAAAAAAAAATCTTATTGTTGAGCACAAAAATTTTGAATAGGACATATCAATAGCACATAAATAACACATAATTTCTGCAAAAACAAATATTTAAATTTTTCTTTTTTTTAGTTGATTTTTCCTTTGATGATCGTTTTTTTTTTGTATAAAAATTCGAAAAAAAAATCTAATTGTTGAGCACAAAAATTTTGAATAGGACATACCAATAGCACATAAATAGCACATAATTCCTGCAAAAACAAATATTTAAATTTTTCTTTTTTTTTAGTTGATTTTTCCTTTGATGATCGTTTTTTTTTTGTTTAAAAATTCGAAAAAAAAATCTAATTGTTGAGCACAAAAATTTTGAATAGGACATATCAATAGCACATAAATAGCACATAATTCCTGCAAAAACAAATATTTAAATTTTTCTTTTTTTTTAGTTAATTTTTCCTTTGATGATCCGTTTTTTTTTGTTTAAATATAAAATTATATTTTTTTTATTATATTTTCTTAAAGCACATAAAAAGCACATAATTCCTGTATAAATAAAAATTTTGATTTTTAGTTTTAAATAAGACTTTTGAGTGGGCGGGGTGTAGCTTTGCATAAAGCTACACCCCCCAATTTGAATATTTAAAAAAACCTTAAAACATTGAGCACAAATTTTTTTTTGGGGGCACATAATTAGCACATAATAAGCACATTATTATGCACCTAAAAAAAATTTAATTTTTTTAATCGGGGGTGTAGCTTTACGGACCTCATTTTTCTTTGCACCAGATTTGCATAACAAAGTCCATACTTCTAAACTGTCCAAGCAATACTGCAATTGAGAATACTCAATAATGTAATAACTCATTCAATCCACAATTTATATAAATTTGCCAATTTCTCAATTTAGTATTCAATCTGCATACTGTTGTTAATGACCATAGTATGCACCCTTAATTTTCAGCTAGTTTGTCACATTCCTGCAAAAAATAACCTAAAACTAATGTATAGGTAAACTATGTTGAATATCACACAATTACTAAATAAAGTTACCCCAGCAATTACCCCATCAACTCCCCATAATAATAAAACACGAAAGTAAAACATCCCACTCCCCACTCCCCATTTCCATTATTTGTTTTACTTAAACTAACTTTTTCAAAAATATTTTTCGTTTGGTTACAAACAAACATACAAGTAATATGGAGTAGCACACCGAGCAGTCGATCACGCCCCGCTACACTAGCGGTAAGTCAGGTCGCGCTGCGCGCGTATTTGGCTACTCTCTCATAGAGGGCGCAACTAGTGAACGGCCGACTGGATAGGACCACCTAGACAGCCTGTCATTTACTAGCGCCACAAACAACCATCCCCCATATAAACTTAACCAGGTTTTTATGTTTTTCATTTTCCTGGAAAACTCACCCGTAAACTTGATTCCCACATAACTGTTTTTGTATTTTTCTGATACTGAGGTGCACACGCACCAAGGTATATTGGTAATATATACCAAAATTCTCCAATAATACTAAGGTAAAGGCAATTAGCCTAGGTACTTAGTTCTGACCCCCATTTAAACTTGTGTATTTTTATTTGTATATATATATTTATAATCTGTACCTTGTAATGTTATGACTACAATGAATAAAGTTTTGAAATGTAAATGTAAATGTAAATGTTAGTAAAAAAGATTCAAAATCAGGAAAATGCATTCTTGCTAAAGGGAAGTTAGTTCATAAATGTAGGAATATGCTACATCGATGCGGAGATAGAGTTAATACAAGAAAGCGGAAATATCCGAATAATGATGATACAATCGAGTCACCACCAAATTCAGAAGGTGAATTTAAAATTTATACAATCTTCGGTAGTATTGATAATTCATACTGTATTTTAGAGGATAACATAAATATCATGTGGCTGAGACATTGTGAGCATGAGTCTTGGGAAAATATTCTTGAAAAATGGAAATTAACTTTTCATATTCGATTAAAATCTACCACCTCAACTGTGGATAATTTTATAAATGAATGGACGGTTTTGAAAAAAATGGAAGCACCAATTTTGGTAATATAATTATACAAGCGTTTTCCCACGCTTCGCTACTACGAGCGATCACAAATACGACCGATCTGCAAAACAAGTTTAATTAATTAATTATACAATATATTACAAGTTGAGAACTTGTATTCTTAACAGAACCCTTTACCGATGACCTGATAATTGATTGCATCACAATCACCTTGATACTGAAACAAAAGAATCCGTTAATTACGATTATTAATTAATTGGTTAGACTTACCGCAATGAAATCCGCATTAGCCGAAGCGCGTTTTCAGGCTCTATATGCCCATTACGGAATTAGCA
Source organism: Cryptophagus acutangulus (assembly GCA_963556235.1). Taxonomy (NCBI): domain Eukaryota; kingdom Metazoa; phylum Arthropoda; class Insecta; order Coleoptera; family Cryptophagidae; genus Cryptophagus; species Cryptophagus acutangulus. The sequence goes on from OY744561.1 coordinate 1,811,389, forward strand.
CGTGGTTGCGTTAATTACAGCCGTTATGGAATTAATTAGAATAATTTCCGATTCTCGCCTTTATGGAGGCATGTGGAGTTTTTTTTATAAATCCACATCGATAGCGAAACCGTCGTTTTGGCATAAAAAAGACCTCAGCAAAAGCCGTGTGCAAAAGCAACTCGTTTCCTGATTGGTCAAAAGTATGGCCATCTTCTGTTTTAACCGCGTTGATGACACCCAAAGGTGGTTGTTTTTGCGAGGATTTTAAGACTATAAAACAGAAAATCGACTGGTAAAAGCAGTTCAGTTGAATGCCCAGTTGCAATTCGACAACTGGTTCGCTGAAATTTAACGACACCGCCGACACCAGTTCCGAAACCAGCACCAGAAGCCAGCCGCCGACGATATCTCCGGAGCCGCTCACCAGCTAAACAATGACGTAAGCTAGCTTTCCGTTTCCCAACCATAATTACAACAACATTACCAGCTAGACTCACTTTATTCATTAAATGCACTTAGATTCACTATTTGGTTATCCTTGCTGCTATGTTAACTTCACTTGTTTTGTTTTAATAAATAGTCACCGTAGAGATTACTTATACTTGGTGTATTTTCCTTTAGAACCCTGTCGATAACTTCGGCTGTGGAACTACCCCCCTTAAGAATAAACTCTTTAAAATCTGGCGCCCGAGCAATTAATTCAGGCATTTTCCATCAGCGGAAAAAAACAGCGTCACAAGTGGCGCCCGAGCAGGGACCGTTTTAATTTCACATTGCTATTAATTTGTTAAATATCGTTTGATTTCACATTGCTATTAATTTGTTATATCGCCGTGACCCCTCGTACGTCGGTTGTACTTTCTGCCAGAATACAGCGACTCAAACGCGCTTGCGGATTTTGTTGAATAGCACGTGACAGCCGCGTTGAACAGCCGCATTGCTTCAGTTCAGTTGATTCTGTAATTTCGTGTGTGCAATTTCAATTTAAGTTTTACGGTATGTCCTTTGTATATTCATTTATTTTGCATATGTATTATTCACTGAATGGCGTTGTCATTACTTTGATTTCAATTTGTCTTTATTATTTATTATAAATTTTTAATCTGTAATGTGGTTTTATAGTGGTCGACATCAAGCAGTGTTCTTGTTCTTTCAATATGGCCTCCTCTTTGGCGCCAACCAAAACTTTTACCATTACAATTGGAGATTTATTCGAATCGCTAAGTTCATTTCAAGCTTTCTTAATTCAATTTGAAAATGAAAATAAGGTTAAATTTTATAAAAGATCAACAACAAGTTGCGAAAGGGCAAAAGCCAAAAAAAATATTTGCCGATATTTATCAGCCACACTGGAAGTATATCAAGTATGCTTTTATTGCATTCATAGTGGGAGAAATTTTACATCTCTATCAACAATTGAAAACCGATCAAAAAGGTAATCTATTAATTACTGTTTTTTGTGTATATTTATAGAAATATTTACAGGACGTTCCAGAAGAAGTGTTCTGCTCATATATCTCTTGTAGCTTCTAAGAGTGGAGAAAAACTGAAAGTTAGTGCCATAAATATTCAACACAATCATGAGATATCTGAGGTATGAAAAAAAAATAAAAATTTCGTTTTTCGTTGTCGACTTATTTGAGTTAGAAGTTTTGTTAAATATTGAAATTTTTAGAAAATAATTTTTGGATAATAATTTTGAAACAAAACTAAGTTTTTAATTTTTATCATATTTTTTTTTATTTGTGTAGTTTAAACAAATTTGATTGAAAAATTATGATTTGATTATAAATTATAACTATTTTCAAATAATTATCGTATATAATCTCACGAGATAAAAGATGATTGCCGGTAATAGCAATATTTTACACGAAAATTTGGTTGCCTAGCAACTTCTCGAATCAAATTGCATGATAAATCAACGAGTTGATTTATCTCATGCAATTTGGTGAGAGAAATTGCTTAAGGCAACCAAATTTAAGTGAATTAAAATGTTGCTATTACCGGTGGCAATCATCTTTTTTGAGTAGGATTCAGAAGATTGCAATATATTTAACAAAACTTCCAAATCAAATAACTCGACAACGAAATCGAACAAAATATTTTATTTATATTATTGATTACATTTTATTATTTTTATATGTTATTATTTGTACATAATTTGTGTTTTTATTTATAAAAACTTTACCGACATTTGGTTCAAAATAGAATTTTAAATAAAGCTGAAAAAGAACGTGCAGTTGAGTATTTAAAACTAGATGCAAATAACAAACTAGTAAAAATAAAGATGCAAGCAGAAACAAAAAAAATTATATTGCTGAAAGATCTGCGTAGGATCAAGTATAACGCTAAGGATAAAAACAACAGTATTGCTGATGTGTTTATTTATTTATTTATTTATTTATTTAAAAATTACAACATCCCACAGAGTAATCTCCAATTACGGGACGAGGATACAGAGATAAAATAAAGAAGTACCTATATCAAACAGTGAACAAAAAGTGAACAGCAAACACAAAGATAAATTATAAAACACAGTGTAAAACAATATTATAACAAACAAAAATAAACAAAAACTAAAAACGTGGCAAGATCATTTCCTTCAGCTCTACAATATTACAACAAAACACATCACATACGTCACCAATTCCATCAATTGCAGATTGAATTAGATGCACCGGCGACGCAGGCAACATATTTGTTCGGGCCGCAATCGGATAAAACAAGCTCTAGAAGCTACTCTAGGAACTCGGAATGTGATCATGCTGGTAAGTTCGGGGCTATCTATCTGGTTATTCAGAATTTTCCAAAGAAAAACCGCTGCAGTAAATGTCCTACGGTGGTCGAGACTGTGGAAGTTGAAACGCTGAAGCAATTCAGACTGTGGAGTACTTTGAGGAGGATAATGTCCAGAGGTTCGAAAACTGAGGTATTTCAAAAAACGCCTTTGTACTTTTTCCAAAGAGGCTGCGTGGCTAACATCATTTGGAGACCAAACCATGCTGCCGTACTCAAGTTTGGTACGAACAAGCGAGCAATATAGAGCACGTATAGCATCAATGTTACGTATGTCGCGCACATTTCGTAAGATAAAGCCAAGGGATTTAAATGCCGAAGAAGTCGTCGCTTGGATATGTGGCACAAATGACAGTTTGGTGTCAAAAGTAATGCCTAAATCGACAACTAATTCAGGTCTATTCAGTAACGTACCAGCAAGGCGATAATCATAGTGCAATGGTAGCCGTTTCTTAAAAAATGATTTAACTACGCACTTCTCGGTATTTAGTGGCAACATATTAACGTGACACCATTGCTATACATTGTATAAAGCATGCTGCAGCTCCAGACAGTCTAATTCATTGTGAATGGTCTTATAAATTTTCAAATCGTCTGCATACATTAAGTTGTTTATTGACAGATTCGTACAGATATCATTGATATAAATATTAAATAACAATGGCCCTAAAATAGAGCCCTGAGGGACTCCAGACATTTGCCTAAAAACCGTGGATCTGAAGCCATGGCATTGCACAAACTGGAATCGGTCTGAAAGATAAGATTTCAGAAGATTTAGTAGAGGGAAAGAGAGACCAAAACCATCGACTTTGCCGATCAGAATTTCGTGATTGAGCTTGTCGAAGGCTTTCGAAAAATCAGTGTATATCACGTCAACTTGTTCACGATTATCCAATGCCTCAGATATGAACTGAGTTACAGAGGTTAAATTTGTCACTGTAGAACGACCAGATACAAAACCATGCTGATGAGTTGACAACAAATGCTTGGTATGTGTGGCGATAACTCTGTGCATCAAGGTTTCAAAGACTTTGGCAAAATTTGAAATTATTGCAATAGGTCTGTAGTTGCATATTTTAGAACAATCGCTTTTCTTATAAATTGGGGTAATCCTTGATAACTTCCACGCTTCAGGAAACCGACTAGATTTTAAGATTAAGTTAAATATGACAGCTAGAGGAGAAGATAAAGTACCGGCACAGTCTTTAATGAGAAAAGCAGGCACAAGATCGGGACCCATTGACATGTTGGCTTTAAGGTTACGCAAGCCCTGAAACACTTCATCCTCAGAAATAATTGTCCAATTCAATGAAACACAGGCAACTGGAGAGCTCGACGGGTTTATAAGACCCGGAGCATCAGAAAATGAAATCATAAAGTAGTCGGCAAAAGAATTCACAATCGAAGTGGGATTGTTTAAATTTAGATCGTTATTGGACATATGGGAAGGGATGTTGGAAAAATTACGCTTAGAGTTGATAAAGGACCAGAACTTTTTAGGGTTATCTTTAAAGGATAAGCCAGCATTTTCAACATACAGAGTTTCAACATACAGTTAGACATTGTAAAAAATAAATATGGTGTGTTTAATACCAACAAAAAAAAAGATTGAATAATTATTAATTTTTGTTTTTTATAGAAGCGGAATGCAAATTGTTGGTTCAAGAAAATGAGTTTAAAGGACTAATATTTCAAACAACTTCTATGAAAACAGTAATGGATGCTTTTCCCGAATTTCTTGCTGTTGATGCAACATATAAACTATTAGATATTCGTACTCCTGTATATATTTTTATTGTTGAAGATTCGAATGGGCAAAGCGAAATAGTAAGTGTCGCTATACTTGTCGACGAAGACAAACCTAGCATTACTTGGTTAATTCAAGAATTTAAAAAGATGAGTCCTACATGGGTAAGAACAAAAGTTATTATGACGGATAAGGATTTATTAGAACGACAAGTACTGAAAAATGAATTTCCAAGTGCACATCTTATTATATGTATTATTCACACGCTGAAAACATTTAGAAGAGAGATTACTGCTGAAAAGCTAGGAATTACTCCAGCTCAACAAGATACATTAAAAAAATTTTTTCAAAAAATGCTTTATTCGTCTACTGAAACAGAATATGATAGTTTATATGATAAATTAAATGGTTATCCAAAATCTGTGAAAACTTACTTTGACAAAAATTGGCATTCTATACAATCAGAGTGGAGATTGTGTGAAGAATTTCAAGATTTAAATTTTAAAAATACAACTAATAAAAGGATAGAAAGCTTGAATCAAAAACTTAAATCGGTTATTAAGAAGAACAGCTCACTTAATGTATTTATTGAAGACTTTTTTAATATATACTTCTCTCTGACTGATGAAAGAGATAATACTGCAGCAATGGAATATCTCAAAGTAGAATGTATACCGCATGATAAAATGTGATCAAATATACCGTTTGATTTCACATTGATATTAATTTGATAATTACCGTTTTGACTTTACATTTTTATTATTGACCGCTGTTGTTTGCCCATTGTTGATCATTTTATTGACCGTTGTTGAATCCATATTGCACTGATTGTTGATTTCCTGCTATGTTATATGGTGGCACATATGGTTGAATTTCCGCTGTACTATTGAATTTAATGTTGTTGATTGTCGCGTTGGTATTGAGACGAATTCTCTTTAACCGTATCGAAACCATAAACCACGTTATCCGAGTACTTGCCCAGCGATTTGGTAATTAACCACCGTTAATTAAGGTAAACAAGTACCATTGTGACGAACATACTCCGTCGACAGCGCCAAGCAAACTGACCCCAAGTAGCATTTTTAGTGAAAGTAACGTAGCAACCACGGCTTTAAAAACTGCAAAGTGTATTGCCACTAGTTGCTACCACGTAATAGCAACGATTATGTAACGTGGCGATTACTAAAATGGGGAACATTTTTACGGTGGTTTTCACGTTTTTACTACGTATATTTAACTTATGCAGACACGTTTTAGCTACGTTTTAATTACGTGGCTAAAACGTGAAAGTGTAGGTACCGCCACTAAATGGACAACTCCCACTTTTTTCTATTGGTTTACATTTCTCGATCTCTGTCATGCGACATTGTTTTATTATATATACTATCTACTATTTCATTTTATATTTTTCTGCGTCTGTTTTCACTCAACGTAAACAGAAATAAATTTTAATATTAAAATGAAGGTTAGTATTAAGTTTATTGGGTTTGAAGAATACTCATAGTGATAAATTGGACACGATTGCAAATTTACTGATAATTATTAGTGTTTTGGCTCGAATTTAGGGAAAGCGCCAAAGCAAAATCCAGTATTTAACAATAAAATCCAAACAATAAAAATTTTAATATATTAAAATTATTTACTTAGAAGTTGTAATCAACTTTTTTATTAGTTTTATTTCCTTAAAATAGATAAATACACAAAAATTAATGAATAAGATAAGAAAAAGTATGTTTACTTTGATTTTCTTCATAATGGAGTCGTTATTTTTAGTCATAAAAATGGCTACTTTAGATAAAAATGGTTGGTATTTGAACTTGTACATTTAAAGTGGCGGAAACTGAAAAATTCCCACTTTATAGTTACTTTCCTCAAACAAGTGGCAAATAACACTACATTTTTCATCTTCTTGCCACTTGATAGTGGCAGCCACGTAAAATTCACTATGATTTGCCACATAAAAGTGATTTTATAGGCCAATTCCACTATGTTTTTTGTTCTTTAGGTCTACACAAAGTGGCGTGCATTAGGCACATTAATTTGTTACAAATGTTTGATTTTATTTGTCCTCTGATATTTTTTAATGCTTACTATGTCTAGTTAGTGTTATTTAGGCACAAGTTTATTATTTTTGAATTGTTTATTGTGGTTTCAAATGTGACTAATATCATATATAAAAGAATGTTAAAACAAAATTTAGTTAGTATGCCTATGTTGACCTTACACGTCAAACGATGTATTGTTTTGCGCGAAATACACATAACCTCAAAATTTGCGTCGGACAACGTTTTCATTTTTCAATTAAATTACGGGCCAGTTTGTTTAGTGCGTCTTGTTGTTTGTGTACATACAATGTCTTTTAAAATTGTGTCAACAAAGGAGAGAAATGGAATATACTTTAGTGTTATTCCACATAAATGGGAATGTGATAGAATCCTATATTGGCCGTCACATTTGGCACACTCGCAGAGAGAATCTTTTAGGTGCAATTCAGAAAGTGTCCCAAAAGACAATTGGTCTCAGTTTTCCTGCATTTTAAAATTATCAGGCATAGCAACTTTCAAAGATGCATTGAAACTTGAAAAACAATTTTCAGATTGCGTCGACACTGATGCAGAGGAAGCGTAAGTTTTAATTACTTTGTAAAATTATAATGTGTAATTTAACACTTTTAGCTTGTTTTGCGATATTAAAATCAATAAAAGAATTTCAAAAAATAAGTCCTGCAATGCAAATTCCTTAACGGACAGAAACAATCTTTTTGAGGCTTTAGAACACCAGACTGTTAACACTAGTATATCATCAGTATCAGAATCTTTATGCAATGACAATAACAACGTACATATTGTATCACAGCATATAATAAAACCAACTGCGCCTAACACTAACAAAATGTCACAGGCAAATGTACCATCACACATTGACAAAAATAATACAATTGCTAATGTCGAGTGCAGAACATTAATTGTAAAAGAAGATAATATAGTTGATCATTTGAATTATGATCTTGAAGAATGTATGCATCCATTACATACCTACTTCGTAAAACTAATTATAAAATTGTTTTTAGCTTCCACACAAAAAACAATGGATATAGTTTATAGTGATGACATTCAAGAAATTATATCCGAAATTAAAAATATCAAAAACGACCTGGAGGTTATGAAAATAGACATAAAAAAAGAGTTTTGCAAAATAAATCTAAATTTTGACAAAATTCATAATATATTGTCTGCATTAAATTTTCCGCCAAACAATAAAACAATAGACAAACCACCACAAGAAGATTATCTTCTGGCACTTAATTTTCCTTTAGTATCATGTGAGCAAATACAAGCTTTGGAAAATTAAATAAGGAATAATGTAGAATTCAAATCGCAGCTGGTAAATATGTTTTATTTGATTTTTTGCAGATTACATTTTTATCAAAAATTGGAGGTACTAGTAGAGAAGAAGATGGAGGAAAAGTTGCTTATAAGGTCGTTGACTACGTATTCCACCCATCCATTTTAGTTAATTACACTTGGACTGGCGTTTCAAGAAAAACCCAAGCTAATAATAAAAACCATTCCAAATTTTAGAAGGAATTCTTGATGTATTTTTTCAAGTAGTTTCGCTTGCCGACAATCGACATACTAAACAAAAAAACTGTAATATTTTTAAAGACGGCGTTTTAAAATATGCTTTAAAAAGAAGTTGTCGCAAACGGTAATACTTATTTATAAGCAAAAATATTAATGATATTTCTATTATAATTATTTTACAGTGGAATGCCAATTGAAAAAATAGCTGATGCTGCAAATGCAACTAATGACGGCAGCGAAATAGGATCGGTTATTGAGAATGATGGTAACAATAACGATTTTATAAGCGACGCAGATGCAGAAAACTCTGATTAGTATATTTTGAAATAACATTTATTTTATTTGTTCATACTACATTTACATTTTAAAAAATACATGTTTTGTCAAATACTATGCGCCTAGATTGTTATTTAAATGAGCTAATTCACTATTTTTTTAATTTTTTTTATAAAAGTATACAAAACACATGATATATGTACACAAAATATTTTTATTTTTTTTTTTTGCCATTTTTTGTATTAAGAAAAAAATAGTTTTTAACAAATTTATGAATAAACATGTTCAATGTGACGTCACAATAACTATAACTATTTTTTTTTAAATACAAAAATGACAAAAAAAATGTTAACAAAATTATTTTATGTATATCATGACCTCTACTTTCATAAAAAGTTTAATAAAAATGGGTTAGCTTACAATTAATAATCATAATCCTACATCAAATTCATAAATCATAATTCTACATCAAGAGTATGAATTAATGGCAAAAATATTAAGTTGTTTCTATATTTAAAGGATACAAGTTTACATTTTATTTCGTTCAATGAAAACAGTTTTAATAAGTTTTGTTTCCCATCGGATTGATATATATATATGTAGATATGAAGACTTAACAGGTTTATCAAAAAAATCAGCTTTTGATTTGATTACAGAACCATAAATATGGATTTTTCCTTCACACTAAGTAGCATTTACCATTGATATTATATTGTTAGCTTTTGTCATAAACCAATTGTTTTTATGGTCATTGGACAATATAAAATCACGACGAATGCAAACTTTATTAAAAACTCTACTGCAATTTGATAACTGATGACATTCATAACGATTTTCATTTGTAACAAAAGGATTTTCTGGTATCGGATTCTTATTAGATAGAGAATAAAATTTAGATAACTCAATTACACGTTTAGCTAGTTGCGGTCGATTTCCTGTATGAAGTAAAGATTTTAAATGACCTAAAAAAATTTCGAATGGATATGAACTAATTTTTGGAAGTGGGCCAAACTTTTTTACGTCGTTAACTACATGACAAACGTTATGAACATTGCTACTTATAGCGTCTATTCCATAAATATCAATAAATTGTTCAACAAAATCTTCAAATAAACATTCAGCTAGCTGAATGTATTTTAAATATGTCTTACAAGAAATAATTGTGACCGCACAAAACAAAGTTAAAAAGTTATGATAAGCTTCACTGGACAAAAAATCTTTTAGAACAACGGGCCCAATATACAGTAAAAATGTTCGATATTCAGTGCCTTTACAAAATTTTAAGCACTTGATTTTTCTAATCGCACGATGTATTTCAACAGGTTTTCGTGTATTGCAATCTTCTAGCATATCTGATAACAGATCAATTTGTGCCCCTGATAATTTAGTACGAAAATTGTAGCTTCCATGAATCCATCCATACAAACATTTTCGCATTACACCTAAAACCGAAAACAATAATATATTTGGAAGTTAGTTGATGTCCTTGGTAAGTTATGTTGAGAGTTAGCTTTAGCAAAGATGGAGCGGACCATAAATAAATAAAATTATTTATCCATTCAGCTTACTAGTTAATAATTTATGTGTTTAAATGTCAATAGATTTAAAAAATCGCTTACCTAAATGAAACAAATGTAATGAGTCTGCAACTATAATGTCCTCAATCATATCAATGGGAAGTTTTAATAAAGGTGTATCTTCTTTATGATGACCATCGTCAGTTTTATTTCGGAAGCTTTCATTGGTTCTTAATGGACAATCTATTCTTGGGAAACTCATATGCCTGCCGCCTTTATCATAATCGCCCACAACTGTACATTTTATACATCCGTGAGCTGAATTGAATCCTGCGGTTCCTGTAATAAAATAGCCGATTTTATACACATTAAGTTTGCAAATTGGCGCATATATACCTTTAATAAAATTTCTCGCTGGCGTATCACACACAAAATATTTAATTGTGACTTTTATCAGTTGGTTGTTGATAATAACTCCATCGTTCAAAATTTCAATCAATTCATTAACAAATTCGTATAAAAATTCTTGAAGAGGTGGCTTTGTTTCTCCACAATAAATCGCCACAACCATTGGTTCCAAATATGACAAATTTTCAATTTTAAATAAAATTGGCCAAAATTCTATAGGTGAACCCCTAAATGGTGGTAGTCCATCCACATTAAAAACCAATGAAACTGATAATGGTTCCATTATGTCAGAAAAACATGCCAGCAAACAATTTTTTATTCCATTATACCAAAATTGCCCATTTCCCATTGCTGTAATATTTACCGATTTTGGAGTTCTTAATAGAGTTCTGCTGTCCAGTGGCAAAGTCATACCATTCATTTTAAGAATATGAAGAAGTCCGTCAAGTGAACTATGCGTGATGTTATGTTGATGATACCATGTTATAAGTTGTTCCGAAAGTGAGATCTGAGGAATATGATCTTCACTATTTTCTTCTAGGTATTCTTCAGCAAGAATAATAAACTCACCATCATCCGCACAAATATTATCAAATATCTCATTTTTTTGATTGGTTGTAGTATTGAAATCTATGTTATTTTCATATACTGTACTTCCCTCGCGTTTAACATGAATTGATGGTAAATTCTGTTTATTTACAACATTATAATATTGTTTTAAATTATTATTATTATTATTAGAAGTGGCATCCAACTGTAATTTTAAGTTTCTATAAAATGTCGAAAAGCCTTTTTTTTTCGAATTTTTCTGTTCATATCCATGATACAACACAATCGCACACAAATAAAAAAAAAACTTGGTAACAATATTTTCACAAAATCTCAACCGATTACACTGACGAAAACTTTTGCAATGGCAAATTTTGTAGAAACGCATCAGCAAGCTGACAGGACTGCTGCTCATGGTGACAGTTACTTTATAGTCGGTTTTTAAGTAATAGAAACTTTTTAGTGAATTTGATCTTATCTGAAAAGTGTAAATCACTAACGAAGGTGGCAAGAACGTGGAGATCCTGATCAAATATCACCTAGACGTGCAGAAACTTTGAAGTTTATTTAAAGGTAATCAAAACTTGATAGAAACTCATATCCACCTTAAAACTCTTGGCACTACAAAGTGATATTTTAGTGAAACAGTTTAGTTACCAAAACTGTCTATTTTCACTTTAGAGTTAAAAAAGCTTTAGGATCGTTTTTTGTAGTGAGCGTTACGTTTCCAACACTTCCTGGTAAACTACAAAGTTATAAAACTATGAAGTGATCTTCAGTTCTGATTATCACGTAAATATCACTATATAACTGTAAAAAACAGTTTTTTTCACTAAGAAGTTGTAATTTTAGAGATAATTACGTAATAACCACTCAGTCAAAGTTCCCGTATAAGTTTCCGTCAATGAGATGCTACTTGGGACGCGCTTGAAAAAGATCGCAAAACCGAATTCAAACGATTCATTTGTGACGTAGACCTTTTGCATATACCGGGTCATAGGTGTGCTATATACAGGGGTGAGTCGTTAGGACAATCACCCTCCCTCTCCGTTAAAACCGTTCTCACCCTGCGCGATCACTTAAACACTTGCCCAAAGTGCACCTGGAAACAGTCCAGGCGGGAAACGTATTTTCCGAGGAAAATTTTGCACCGTTTGACCTTACCGCCTTTGTTTTACCCTCTCCGCCAAGATTTGCGTAGGGTTAGTTTATCCCAAGTTGTTTTCAAGTTGTCCGGGAAAATTTTTGCCATTTTCCGGAAAAAATTTCATAATTTTCTCAAAAATTTAATTTTCCTCCGCGGCATTTTCCACATTTTCCGGGAAAATTTTCTTCATCCTTAAAAAGGATCTTCTTTCTTTTTTTTAAAAAAAAAATTTCTTGAAATCTCCCGAGCTTATCTTATCTGCAAAAGTATTGCCATTCTCCGCGCGACTTTGCAGTTCGGACAAATCTGATTTTCCTCAAAAACAGTTTGCTTCCATTCTCGGAAGAATTTTCTTTTGTTCCTTTATACAACATGACTGAGAACCTTACGGGCCTTGAGGGCTTTCCTCCAGATCAAGCCACCGGTGGTCTGACTGATGATGAAGATGATCGGGAGATCCGATGGACATATACCTTAAAGAAGTCCGAATTAATTAACGAATTGCAAGTCCGAAGTTTACCGACTCATGGCACCGTTTCCGCCATGAGGTACCGTTTAATTAGATTTTTGGAGCCGTCGGTGTCTCCCATGCCGACCACCGCCGCCCCAACTTTTCCGTTACACTTGCCCCCGATTTTCACCACCGCCTCGACTGGTTTACCACCGCCCGTTTCTTCCACCACACTGGCGCATCAAGCGTCGGCCCAATCCAGTGGGATTGGTGGAACAGCCTCAAGTCGCCCACTTGCCGTCGATTTTTCCGGGATCGAGTGGATACTGTTGAAATTTATATTTGATTTAAATGCAATCACGACATCTACGAACGCTGTTGTAAACTATGTAACTTTATATATGTTTGTCTCTCTCTAAAAATCGATCTCATACAGTAAGTCGTTGTATGTCACTTAACCTGAACTGTTGTTTTTCCTAATCAATAAATTGCATATACTCTTTCATCTTGTTTGATTATTTATAACTGCAATATCCAATTGCTTTGAAGCCATCTGCAACAGGTTATGGGCCCAGAAGATAGATATCGACAGATAAGAGGGTAATAAGGATTTTTGCATTGATATTTTTTGGAAAAAAAGCGTGCAACAATGTCAGGCGATACAACGAAGGTAAATGTGGCTAAACTGAATAATGATAATTATTTCACGTGGAAGTACAAGATGGAACTGGTGTTGATTAAAGAAAATGTGTGGAGCATTTTGACTCAAGATAAACCGGCTACAACTGGAGAAAATGGCAATTTGGAGGTTATCGAAGTATGGCAAGCAAAAGATGATAAAGCAAGAGCCCTAATTAGTTTGTCAGTTGAAGATAATCAGTTGTGCCATATTCGTACGGAAACTACTGCGAAAGCGACATGGAAAGCTTTGAAGAATTATCATGAAAAGGATACGCTGAGCAATAAGGTTAGTTTAATGCGACGCATTTGTAGTTCGAAAATGGACGAAGGCGGCAATGTCGAGTTGCATATTGTGGAAATGACGAATCTATTTCAAAAGTTGGTCGATCTTGGGGAAACATCATTGTCAGACAAGTGGAAAGTAGCTATGGTTTTAAGCAGTTTGCCACGAAGTTTTGATACTTTGGTTACAGCTTTAGAAACGCGTCCAAAAACGGATTTAACGTTATCGCTAGTACAGTCGAAATTAATTGGTGAATATCAACGTCGTAAAGAAGCGGATAGCAACTACAGTGACGTGCGTGACGGGCGTGAAGGTGCGGTTTCGGTATTAAAGACAACTACGAACAGAAAAGCGGTGTGTACGGCAGTGTGTTATTTCTGCAAAAAGAGCGGTCATTTAAAAAAGAACTGTGCGCAATATAAAGTGTGGAAACAAAAGCAGTCATCAGGCGAAAGAGCAAATAAAGTCGAACAAGATGAATTTCTGTTCATTGTCTCTTCTTCGCAAAGCGGTTCAAGCAAATGGATTGTAGATTCGGGTGCAACCAGTCACATCGCTAGTGACAAAAGCTGTTTCAATACGTTTGAGAAAGAAGTGAGCAGTAACCTGCAAGTAGCAAATGGTGAACCGGTCATCATCAAAGGTAAAGGCATATGTAAAGTTCAATTTACAAATGCACATGGAACAGTTAATTCGGTAACACTTACAGACGTTTTGTTTGCACCGGAAATTGAGGGAAATTTGCTATCCGTAAAGAAACTAGTAAAACGCGGTTATTCGGTAAATTTCAACAGCAAATTTTGTGACATTAAATTCGGGGACAAACAAATTGCAGTGGCGTACGCAAATTCGGCTTTATACACACTAAGTGAACCAAATAAAGTTTTTCGGGTAAATGAACACAATGAAAATTGCATTCATCAGTGGCACAGAATGTGCGGTCATCGTGATCCAGACGCGATAAACGTGATGTGTTTAAACAATATGGTTAACGGTATAAAAATTGTTGATTGTGGAATTCGCGTTCAGTGCAAAGTATGCCTACAAGGAAAATCGACGAGATTGTCATTTCCCAAGCAATCATTGAGCAAGACAACGGCGGTACTCGATCTGGTGCACACGGACGTTTGTGGTCCCATGCAAACGGAATCACCTAGCGGTAAGCGATATGTACTCACTTTTATTGATGACTTTTCTCGGTATACAGTGCTTTATCTGCTAAAGAAAAAATCCGAGGTGGAGGATAAAATCAAGGAATACGTAGAATTGGTGAAGAATAAATTTTCAATGAAGCCGAAAATAATCAGATCAGATGAAGAAAAAGAAAATGGTGAATTAGTATGCTTATTAAAGAAAAGTATATATGGTTTGAAGCAAGCAGCCAAGACGTGGAATGAAGCAATTCATGCGATGTTAATCAGGCTAAAGTTTGAGCAAGGTCAAGCAGACCCTTGTTTATACAAACGAAAGGAAGAGATCAATTGGTGTTTCTTACTCATTTACGTAGATGATATACTTGTAGCTGCCAAAACACACAGTGTCATCGATCAATTGATAAATGATATTAAGACCACATTCGAAATAGAAGATCTAGGAAATATCAACTTTTATCTAGGAATGGAAGTGACGAAGAATAAGCACGGAATTTATCAATTGTGTCAATCCAAATATATCCAAAAGATTGCGTTGGATTTTGGTCTTGAAAATTCAAAGATATCAAAAGTACCAATGTCAGTCAACTATGGAAAGGTCAAGAGTGAGTCAGATGAAGATATACTTTTGTCAAATGACAAATATCAGAGGCTTCTTGGATGTCTATTATGTGACTCAGTTAACACAAGGCCGGATATTTCAGCAAGCATTTCAATATTAGCACAAAAGGTTAGTCAGCCTCGCCAGGACGATTGGAACGAATTGAAGCGTGTACTGAAATATTTAAAAGGTACATCGAACTTAAAGCTTACCTTAGGAAAGCATCAATATAATGGAGAGTTGCTTTATGGATACGCGGACGCAAATTGGGCGGAAAATAAAGATGACAGAAAGTCAAATAGCGGACATGTCTTTATCATTTTCGGAGGAATTGTAAGCTGGGGATGTCGGAAGCAAAGTTGCGTAGCTTTATCATCAACAGAGGCCGAGTTTATTGCACTATCAGAAGCTAGTAAAGAAGCAATTTGGCTGCGTAGACTGTTGGAAGACATGCAACATTCTATGGACTCGCCGACAAGGATTTATGAGGATAACCACAGTTGCCTTAAATTAATTGAGGACGAAAAGTTATCAAATCGCACCAAACATATTGATACGCGATGTCATTTTGTTAAAGATTATATTGATAAGGAATGGATATTATGCGAATATTGTCCTACTGAAGAAATGTTGGCAGATTTGCTGACAAAACCTTTGCCAACATCGAAACATGAAAAATTTACAAGACTTTGTGGATTGTGTGATTGAGGAGGAGTGTTGAAATTTATATTTGATTTAAATGCAATCACGACATCTACGAACGCTGTTGTAAACTATGTAACTTTATATATGTTTGTCTCTCTCTAAAAATCGATCTCATACAGTAAGTCGTTGTATGTCACTTAACCTGAACTGTTGTTTTTCCTAATCAATAAATTGCATATACTCTTTCATCTTGTTTGATTATTTATAACTGCAATATCCAATTGCTTTGAAGCCATCTGCAACAGATACGACGGTGGAATATCCATTTCAATGGTACCACTGATCCCTTAGTTTCTAGACCGAATCGAAGAAATGCATACTATGTACGGACTCACGCAAGCTCAACTTCTTGTGCGGATGCCTCACCTCCTCCGGGAGAAAGCTCTAACGTGGTTTCAGTTAGAGCAAACGCGTCTCGGTACTTGGAATCAGTTCTGCGACAATTTCAACCGGTATTTCTTACCGGTGGACTATGCGAAACGCGCCTGGGAGGCCGTCCGCAACCGCGTCCAAAGCACTCGCAAATCCAGCGTCGCTTATCTGCTAGACATCCGGATATTACTGCAACGCATTGGCGGAGTATCAGCGGAAGCAACTTTAGATTGTTGCTACGACAACCTTCGCCCCGAGTTGCAGCAATTTATCCGCCGAGCCGACTGTCTGACCATGGATGATCTGCTACACCGACTGCGAGAACAGGTGGTCATATAGGAGAAGTTGAGGAAACCGATACCTGTTCCGCCGAATACCTGACCGCGTCCTTTTACTCCCAGTCCGAGTCAATTCCCTATCCAAAACCCACCGGTCACAATCGATAGGTTACCTCCGCCGTTCCAACCCCTTAACGTTCCCCGCCGCATCGAAGTAACGCCGCAGACCTGCTGGAGATGTGGTCAAAGTGGACACCAAAAGACGCAATGTCGAAATGCGTTCCTTAGTTTCTGCTCGCGTTGTGGGACGACTGGAATCCTGTCCAAGGATTGTCGTTGCCCAAGGCCGTCGGAAAACTAGGGAGCAGGTGTATGTCGCCGAGACCGTCCCAGCTGTTACCTGCCGCAGTCTCAACCACTGTTTGTTCCGATAACCGATTGTTTGTTCCAATCGAGTTAAACCAACATCGATGTTTATCTAACATCGATGTTTGTCCCGTGAGCACCAATTGTAGCACCAGATTAGCTGATGGTACCGTATCTTCGAACACCGGAGTCATAACGCTAACTACTAAGCTAGGTGCTACAACGGCGCTCGAACCGTTTTTATGTATGCCGACCCTGGTAAATGATGTCATCATAGGCATGAACTTGCTGAAGAAGTACCACGCCCAAATCAACATCATCCAGGGTATCGTAGGATTTCCCGTCGGGAACACTGTAGAAATTGCCACAGCCCCCTTACAAGCCCAGGAACCGCTCCCAAAACTGCAGTTAAGTGCTGCATAGGAAAACCGCCTGCAAGCTTTCCTTCACCAAGAACTGCCGCCGTTTACCCGCCTGACCGAAACCACTAGCCTCGCGCAACATCATACCAGCCTAATCGACCCGACGCCGATTAAGCAGCGATATAGATCCCAAAACCCTCGTATGCAAGAAATTGTATACAAAGAGGTGGATCAGATGTTGGCTGATGGAATCATCGAACCGTCCAACAGCCCATGGAGTTCTCCCGTAGTTAAACGGCAAGCCTAGGTTTTGCATCGACTTTCGCAAAATCAATGATGTGACACGAAAGGATGCATACCCGTTGCCGTACATCAACGCCATTCTAGATAAACTACGTGGAGCGGGATATATCAATGCGGTAGACCTCAAGCAAGGCTACTGGCAGATCCCCTTATTACCCAAGAGCAAATCGATAACCGCTTTTACCGTTGCCGGAAAAGGGTTGTTTCAATTCCGAGTCATGCCGTTCGGATTACACTCCGCTCCTGCCACCTTCCAGCGCCTGTTAGACCAAAACATTGGCCCTGACATGGAACCGCATGCCTTCGCGTATGTAGATGACATCATTCTAGGCCGAACCTTCGAGGAACACTTGAACAACCTCCGTGAAGTCTTCCGAAGACTACAAACCGCCAGTTTGCAACTAAACCCGGACATATGCCAATTTGGGCGTAAGTCATTAACCTATTTAGATCAAGTCGTCACTGCCGAAGGAATCAGTACCGACCCAGAGAAGGTGACAGCTATCCTAAGAATACCATCGCCAATAAGCGTTAAGACGTTGCGCAGTTTCCTAGGTGTCGCCTCCTGGTATCGTCGGTTCATCAAGAACTTCTCCAAAATGGCGAGCCCATTAAACCAGTTACTCCGTAAAGGTTACCGTTGGAGCTGGAGTGGGTCACACGAAAGTGCGTTTCAGGCACTGAAAACCGCACTGACTGAGGCCCCCGTATTAGCCTGCCCTGATTTCGCGCACCGTTTTATTTTGCAGACCGACGCCTCCGACTATGGTTTAGGCGTCGCTCTAACGCAACGATTAGATGGGCATGACAGAGTCATTGCCTATGCTAGTCGGACTCTATCCCCAGCCGAGAAGAACTATTCCGTCCCCGAAAAGGAATATCTGGCCATCATCTACGGGATAGAGAAGATGCGCCACTATCTCGAATTATATCCGTTCAAAAGCCCCACCGGGCGGTTAGCCAGATGGAGTGTCTTTCTCCAGCAATACGACTTCGACATTCAGTACCGCAAAGGCACGTTGAACCGAGTAGCAGATGCCTTATCCCGACAGCCCATGCCGCATGCTTCTGTTGACGAAGATGTGGGTAAGTTGTGCACCGTCGAAGTCGCCGGAAATTGCACCTGGTATGACAAACTGATCCAAGCCGTAACCAAAGACCCCGCAAATTTTCCCGATTATCAGATCCGCGAAAACCGCCTTTACCGTCACTTTTGGGACCACACCGACCTGAAAGATTCCGAATTTGCCGACCCCTGGAAACTTTGCGTACCTACACCCCTGTGCAAAGGACTACTCTCCGAAAATCACGACGCCCCGACGGCTGGTCACCTAGGTATCACTAAGTCGATCAGTCGGATTGCCCAATGATACTATTGGCCCGGCATGTTTAGAGATATCACTAAACATGTGCGGGGTTGCATTCCCTGTCAGCAGTTCAAAGCTCAACAGCAAACCACTGCAGAAAATATGCAGCCGGCAGTCACCTTGCAACCCTGGGAAACGGTAAGTACGGACCTTGTTGGACCCTTACCGCGGTCCACTAAGGGCAATACGTTCCTGGTAGTTTTCCAGGACCGTTTTTCAAAGTGGGTACACTGCAAACCGCTATCGAGTGCTACCACTAGTAACGTCACCCGCATCTTGTTTGAAGCGGTAATTACCCGCTTTGGGTGTAATTTTCGTTTTTTTGTTGGAGATCTGGTTCCACAACAGGATAAGATATGGCAATTTTATTTAACAATACTTCAAATAACAAATATAGTTTCTGCTCAATCAGTAAATTATGAAAATGTAAATAAATTGGAACAGCTAATTACTGAACACCACGAATTGTACAGAATTTGTTTTAAGTTAAATTTGAAACCAAAATACCATTTTTTGCTTCATTACCCGAAAATAATTTTAAAAGTTGGTGCATTGTCACAGATTTCTTGTATGCGGTTTGAAGGTAGGCACAAACATCTGAAATCTGTAGCAAATTCGGTCCAATCAAGAAAAAATATTCCGTATACAATAAGTATAAGAATGTTACTGAATTTCGGTTACAGATATAATCAAAAAAGAGGATTCACAGATGTTATTACGATTGGGAAAAAAACTGTAGCAAGTTCAGATTTTAAAGAATTTGGAATTGAAAACTTATTAAACTATTTTTTTATTTATTCTACCTCTATGTTTGAAATAAACGGTTGTCGATTTAATTTGCTTTATGCCATAATGATGGGCTTTAATGATAATTTATAAAATTATCCACTATTTTATAAAATAAAATATATATTAATCAACAGAAATGAGGAAAAAACCTCGGAAGAAAGTTGCATTTTGATCTGTAGTAATATTAATATAATATCATTTGATAAACATTTTATTGCATATTTGGTAAGTAATGATAATAATTTGACTAAACGAATCGACATAAATAAAACAACATTAATGAAACCTACAATTATTCATCAGTTACCAAATGGCAATAGATACGTTTCAATGTTTTAAAAATGTTTTTTCTTATATGATATTTCTAATATCTTTTTAATATTATATTATATAATATAATATAAATATTGTTTTATTTTGATATTGCTTATACATATTTTGTATAGTATCGTTTTTTATTTTTAATATATTTTATATTCATATAATATGTACATGTGTATTATTTTCCCCTAATAAATTCAAATTAAATTCGAATAAATTCTAAAAAAGTAAATAATTTTAAATTATTGTTTACATTTATTTAAGTATTTACAGTGCCGGTCATTGAATTTCGGGCAGAACTTTCACTGTCAGTTTAAAATTACATTGTTTTACAATGCTATAAATGACAGTGACAGAGAAGTTTGCCCGAAATTCAATGAGCGGCACTGTACATCCATCAAATAATTTTTTTAGCTCAAATTTTAAATTAATTTGGATCAAGTTATCCCTTTATTAATTCAAACAATATGACATCTCGTTGTAAAGTAAAAATAATTTCATATGCAATAAATTTTCTCTTAAATTAAAACAATTATCAAACCAATTTGATCTTAAGAATTCTTGGACTAGAGAATTTATATAATAATTGGAAATCTACTTATTATTTCAATAAAATGTATATATTTTTTTCGAGTCGAATGTATAGTTTTTAACTAAATATATAAGGTTTATTCAATACAAAATACGTAACATTATTTTGAACAAAAACTCACAGTTTTGATCTGAGAATATTATTTATTTGATAAATGAATAAATAATTTTCTCCACTTGAGATCATCGTTTATTTGCGTATATATGAAACAAAGATTTATTCAGATCAAATAAATTTGCATCACTTCTAGAAAATATTTTTCAGTGTGCAGCATATTTATTTCAAAATACGTTGTAGTAAATTTTACTATACACAACAAAATGCTCTATTAGTCCTATTTTCATTTCTATATTATAATTTGTCGAAGACGGTTGTGTGTTACCCACAGATGTTTTGTTTCATTTGCGTGCAACTTGTTTGAACCTGCATAAAATGCATTTATAGCATTGTAAAACAATGTAATTTTAAACTGAGAGTGAAAGTTCTGCCCGAAATTCAATGACCGGCACTGTAGATACTTAAAAAAATGTAAACAATAATTTAAAATTATTTACTTTTTTAGAATTTATTCGAATTTAATTTGAATTTATTAGGGGAAAATGATACACATGTACATATTATATGAATATAAAATATATTAAAAATAAAAAACGATACTATACAAAATATGTATAAGCAATATCAAAATAGAACAATATTTATATTAATAAAAAAAAAAAAAACTTGAGAACGTTGTCAAATTTATACTCGTCACATATTTATTGAAAAAGTTGTTTTATTGCTGTATACATTTGTTAATTTGCTGTTCTGGTTTTCTTTGAGGGTTACTGTAGACCAACCATTGAAGGTTTAGCTGTATTTTGTTGATTGTTGATTTGTTGTTTTGTGGATTTTGACATTTGTTGAATATATATTGTGTTTAATATTTGCAAGTTTTTATATTGGGTATTGGCGACTTTACACTGTGAATTTTGTTGGTTTTATACAACTTTATTTGGATTTCGAGAGGAAATTTCAAGATATTTGGTTTACAATTTAATTTTAACAAAAACTGTCAAATCATTATATTTATTTTTGACTGATTTTTAATTCTTACTGCAGTGGATAAATGTTACACGCAGGCAGTAAAGTTTACATATAAATTGCTGTTCCACACTGCAAAGAATTTGGAAAGAATAAAAAGAAAGAATAAATTTGGAATGCCGTCTAAATTTTACACGCAAAATTCATCCAATGATCGGACACTATGCCTGCACTGTGATAAATTCTTTAAAGGAACCCATGGCTTGAATATTCATCTATCAAAAGTAAATCAAAATTTAAGTCAACCAGCAACAGTGAATGTGACACTATCGGCCCAAAATGACGAAAACAAGCGTGTAGATAATTTAGCTGAACGATTAAGTAGGATGAAACTTTCTACAATCATCATCAAACGGATCCCAAAAAGTGCTAGAAGTACAGTAGCAAAGCAATTGACAAACCTAATTGATCGTTGTACTTCATTTAATGATTTCAACTCTTGGGAAAATTTACTTACATTTTCGTATTCAGCGTTGAAGTTACCGGAAAGAAAGTCTAATACTACTTTGGCTACTTTAGTAAAGCAAAATTGGCTAAATCCATCAATCGTAGAAGAATGCAAACAAACTACAAAAAGGAATAAGAAACAAACTTCATTAGAAAAAAGAGTTGAATCAAAAGTTTCTGATGGAGATATTCGTGGTGCAATAAAAATTATGTCTTCTGAAGATACCTTAGCTTACCAAAATGATGAAACTCTATCAAAGTTAAAACTAAAACATCCAGAACCATCTAGAGATTTGACATTTCCTGAAGAATTATCTGATATACAACCAATGTCTATTAGTGAAGCAGATGTCAGGGCCGCTATATTAAGTTTTCCTAACGGTTCGGCAGGTGGACTAGATGGTTTTCGGCCACAACATCTTAAAGATCTTATTTTTGTGAGCCTTGGAGAAGCTGGTAATCAACTTTTGAAATCATGCACTAGACTTATTCAGTAAAGTTAATTGCGAGATCACATGTTTACTTTATGGAGCATCATTGTGCGCTTTGAATAAAAAAGACGGTGGTATACGCCCAATAGCTGTGGGTACTACTTTTCGTAGATTAGCAGCTAAACTAGCATGCAAAATAGTACGTGAACCAATTGGAAATTATCTGCGACCATGACAAGTTGGATTTGGAACAAATAATGGTTGTGAAGCGATAGTTCATACCTCTCGCAGCTTTATTGAAGAAAACAAATCGACAAATAAAGTGGTTCTGAAAATTGATTTCCAAAATGCATTCAACTCTGTAGAACGTGATGTCATGCTCAATGAAGTGAAAAACAATACCTTACAGTTATTTCCATTTTTATCTCAATGCTATAGGAATGTATCCTATTTATCGTTTGGTAATCAAAAAATTCTGTCACAAGTTGGAGCACAACAGGGCGATCCGGCAGGACCAATGCTTTTTTGCCTTTCAATTCAGCCAATAATTAGGCAGTTTAAGTCTGAACTTAATGCATGGTACCTTGATGATGGAACAATTGGTGGAAGTCCTGAAGCAGTTCTCAATGATTTCGGAATGTTAATGGATAAATGTGAACATCTTGGACTTAAAATCAATCCACATAAATGTGAAATATTTTTTTGTTCAATTCATGATCAAACCATCTATAATCAATTTGAAAAGATCTGCCCTGGAATTCGAGTAGCTAAAGACGATATGGTTTTGTTAGGAGCACCTTTAGTGAAAGAAAGTACCAATTCAATTTTCAAAAAGAAACTAGAAGAACTTAGACTATTGTTTGGACGTTTAGAAAATCTAAGTTCTCATATTGCATATTACCTTTTAAAGCATTGTTTGGCTATACCAAAACTTTTGTACTTATTGAGGACTACTCCTTCAAATGATTTTCAAAATTATATAGAACTTTTCGATAAAGAAATTTTTGATACTTTGGAGAAAACAGTCAATGTCCATTTAGATCAGAAACAATTGATGATTGCTTCTTTGCCGATTAAAAACGGAGGACTTGGAATCCGAAAAGTCAAAGACATTTATTTGCCAGCGTTTTTATCTTCAGCCAATGCCGCTTTGAGCCTAGCTAATTCTTTTATGTCCCCCATGAAAGAAATCAGTTTGAATTGGATAAGTGGATATGATGCTTCATTAAGTGTTTGGAATAGACTAAATTTTGACAAAATTCCAGAGCAACCAGAAATTCAAAAAAATTGGGATATCATCAACATTACTAGAATTTGTGAAAATTTAAATTTTGAAACCAATAAAGAAGAAGCTAGATTCTTAGCATCTAAATCTCATGTATCGGGTATGTGGCTAAATACGTTACCTTGTAAAAATTTGGGAACATGGATGAGTGACAATGTTTTTCGGATATCTATTGGCTTACGTTTAGGATGCAACTTATGTGAACCTCATCGTTGCATCTGTGGCGAAATGGTTGATAGTAGCGGAATACATGGTCTTTCTTGTTTGAAAAGTGCAGGTCGTCATTCTCGTCATAAAGAAATCAACAATTTATTACATAAAGCTCTTTCTTTGGCTAATATACCATCAACTTTAGAACCAGTGGGCTTATTCAGGCAAGATGGGAAAAGAGTAGATGGAATGACTTTGATTCCATGGTCACATGGACAACATCTTGTGTGGGATGCTACATGCTCCGATACACTTGCTCCATCTTACTTATCTCAATCTTCAAGACAGTCTGGAGAAGTGGCGAAAATTGCAGCTGAGAATAAAAAGAGGAAATATTTGGAAATTGTTGATGCTGGCTATAAATTTATTCCATTTGCAGTAGAAACTTTAGGTCCGTGGTGCAATGAAGCAGAAAATTTTCAAAACAACAGTTTGGGAAAGAAAATAGTCGACACCACAGGGGAAATCCGTTCTAAAACTTTTTTGAAACAAAGAATAAGTTTGGCAATACAAAGAGGGAAAGCCGCAAGTATTATGGGTACCTTACCAAGTAAATTGGGTTTAGAAGAAATTTTCTTTTTATAATAGGGCATTTTGAATATTCATGTTTATATACCTATTTTGATGTCATAATAAAATTTATTAGACACTTTAAAAAAAAATATTTATATTATATTATATAATATTAAAAAGATATTAAAAATACTTTAAGAGAAAAGGGGTTTCCTGAACTGCTAGAAATTTTTCAAAGTATTGTTGTTAAAATATATTAACTACACTGAGAATAATGTTCCAAATAAACAATATATTTAAAAAAAACTTTAATTATAGATAATAACTTTTAATTTTTCATCAATAAAACGTTTGTCTGTAGCCAATAAATCTATTTGTTTGACAAAAAAATAAACCCCTTATTAAGTTTAAATACCATATTATTTAATATTAATAAACCCGTAATTTACTTTAAAAAAAATATTTATTAAATTAAGTTTGGAAATGGTATGAACAAACTTTATTAAAACTTCATATTAATTTATGTACTCTTAATATCAGTTTTATTTCTTGCTTTACAACTGCCTCACCCCACCGTTTGAAGTATACCCGAAACAATACGTGCAGAACCGACAAACTAGTCGCTAACTGGTCGGTAGTCAGTACAGTTCTATTATTTGTATGGTACACTTCGTCTTTGGTACAGCTACATACTTGCAGTTTCACAAATACTAGCCGTTTTTAAACCATACGTGGTTAAATATATTACATTGTGTTTTTTGTGACCTTAAATAATGGAATATCTAAAATTGATAGAAGATGGTTCAATTTACTGATAGTTTGCCGGTAAGTGTTATGTATATCACTTCATCATCATCCTTTATAATAATTCCTCTATAACAATTAAGAATTACGACTTGAACTGTGAATTTAATAAGCAAATTTAACATTATAGTATTAACATTCAGTAGCGGTTTTTCAATGATATTTACTTTAAATTGCTGGTTATAAAAAGCTTGGCCTTGTTACCTCAGACCCCACATGCTGCGCACACGTTCTAACTGCCTACTTCTACCCATCCTGTATTGTCAAAGGTCAAGTTTTTTGTTATTCTGTAACCGTTTCTACAATGCCGCTATTCGAAGCGACTAGATGAAAATTATACGCATCTTCATGGTTGAATTTAACATTACTATTATATTCGATTGTATAAACTAATATATTTATTACGTATGCTTTAATTTCTTAGCGTTATTCTTAATACTAATAATATTGTTGAAGTGCTGTATAAATTGAGCTTCATTTTATTGGAAAAAACAATGCAAAAATTCCTACTACAATATAACGTTTCTAATTAAAAAAATTATTACAAAACAAGCAATAGATGATACAAGTTTTCTCTTAATTGATAATCAAACCATAGATATTATCTTTAAAAAACAGGGTCGAAAGCTTATATTTAAAAAAAAAATTGATGAATACAAAAATAATAAGAATAATGAAGTAAGTTAGTTCAAATTCACATTTTACAAAATAACTATTTTTTAATTCTAGGATTTCTCAAGCAATGCTTCAGTTTCAAGTAATTTATCATATAATGTATTCGAGCCCGATGAAGAGCTGTTAGCAATTTTAAACCCGTCAACGCAAACTCGTCTTATCGAAGCTTCTTCATCAGGAAATAAAAAATCTTAAAACGAATCGAATGCTCAAACAGACGTTCCGGAAAAAAGACGTCGTAATGAATCGAATTTCGACCCAGAAGTAAGATTTACTGTTAAAAAAAATTATTGTAATTATATTTTAACAATTAAATATTATTGAACAATTATAATTTTGAAGGGCTTAGAAGCAATTTTAAACTCAACTCCGGAAGGTAAAGTTATCTTGGTATCTAGATCAAAATTTTCCAATTCACACAGACAACATTTGTGCAAAGTAGTCATAAATTAATTGATTACACAAAGCAAAGACTGGTATGTTATACAATTTTAAATCATATTTTATAATCTTTACTTATCAATATAATGTTTGGCTCATATTGGTTTCATGGGAGTTGACCAAAAGGGCATATATGAGTATATTTTGAATTAGCTTGACGAGCTGAGTATTTTAAAATTAATTTTAGCGTCCGGAAACCATTTTGAGAAACCCATATTAAGTTTATAAAAGATAAACTTGATATTTTTAATTTATGAGAATGTTTCATGGGAGTTGACCAAAAAGGCATATATAGGTATATTTTAAATTAGCTTGACGAGCTGAGTATTTTAAAATTAATTTGAGCGTCCGGAAACCATTTTGAGAAACCCATATTGTCACGACTGGGTCACTGGGGTCGTAGCGGGGTAGTTGGTAAATAAAATAAGGGGTATTTCGTACTCACTCTGTATTTATATCCTACATGATTTCACTTTTATGATTCGTCCGGGCGGCAGCGATGAGGAGGCACAGTCCATTTCTTTGAAGTTACTCGCACAAAAAACTTCCTTTCTCCACTCAATGATTTTAATTGATCTTTCTAGCTCGATTCTCAAAACCAGACTGACTAAAAACTATCAGCAATTAATCAAAGTGATTAATTGCTGATGAAGCGCGGCGCTTGAACCCCGGTAATTCGACTTACGCCGCGAGTTCAATTGCCGCACTTCCGCGACGCTGATTCCGCGCTATCGATGCTACCTCAGCTATTGATGAGTTCAATAGTTTTGGTAGCATCCATTCGTGACATGCCTCCTCCTCGCGAGCGCTGGACCCACAGTGCTAAACTAAAAACAACACAATTAAAAAAAAGTCCATAATAACAAAATTAGCCGCCAGGGTTTGGTACCGCTGCGGTTGCCACTAATTAACAGCGAAATAATAATTAAATAAATAATAATTAACAATTGCGTATCCTCCTATCCTTAACCAATAATTCGCTAGTCAGCCGAGTTTCAAGACGAGATGAGACACCGATCGTACGTGCTTCCCGGCCGGCCAGGGTATCTGATTACCCTTGGCCTAATCTTTCGCAAATTCGAAGATAGTCGTCAGTTGTGCTTTAAGCATGGCATCTTTTACTGTGAGTATTAACTCCCCGTGTTCCTAATAAAAAAAATAATGCTTGGTAATTTTTTTTTTTTTTTTGTTACAGTTTAATTTCCAAAATCTTTTCGTCGGCGCCGTGGAGCAGCCGCCTCCGCCAGCAGCGGTCCCGGTGGGTCACCCCGACTCTACCCCCGACCTCATCCAGTTGGGTAAGGTTAGTGAGCCGGCCTCGTCGGATCGGTCGCGGCGCCCCATGACGGACGCGGAGCTTTTGGACCAGCTGGGGGTCTTTCAGGCTCGTTCCGGGGTTGGGGCAATCCCAGCGCTGATGGACGCTCCGCGCCCACCAGTGTGGTTGCGTTTAGGGGAGGCGTGCCATCCATCCACCAGGTCGCGTTCCCCCCAGTTCCTGGGCCATGTCCGCCACCGATGTTGGCGGTGCGCGGGCTATGGCTGCCGCCGCCGATCCCGGTGCCAGGGTAAGCGGGTGGTGTTCTGCTCGCGGTGTGGTCGACTCGGGGTGATGAGCCGCGACTGCCGCTGCCCCGTCGGCCATTAAAATTATAATAAAAATAAATTTTTTAATAAAGAAATATTATATAATTATAATTTTTATAATTATAATAATTTTTAATAATTTTTTTTTTTTTTTTCGTACTCAAGTGTTTTCTTTTACCCCCGGTCTCTAGTTCCCAATCCTACCTTCCACTGGGTCCCGAAGGTAAGTATTACCAAGTGTTAAGTTAAGTGGTAAGTAACCGAAAAAAAATATTCTAATCGTAATTAATTTTTTAAACTCGAACGGGTTTATGTGCGTCCGTGGTCTGTCCCGTACCGATCTCGCTCCGTCTCTCTACTCGGCCTCGTAGGTTATTCTAGTGCCATCACCTAGCCTAAATATGGCGCTAGTTTGGTTTATACCGCATTTAACTACCCAATACGTTTAATACATTTAATTTACTACGGTACGTCACACCCTGTTATAAGTGTAAGTTTTACAATAAAAAGTATGAAATAGAACAAGGGCATAGTAAAATGGTACCAGTAACATAAATCTGGTTTAAAAGTCGATTATAACGCGTGGCGCTATCTTTGCTCGGCGTCTCCACCATATGTCACGACTCGGGTGACTGGGGTCGTAGCGGGGTAGTTGGTAAATAAAATAAGGGGTATTTCGTACTCACTCTGTATTTCTATCCTACATGATTTCACTTACATGATTCGTCCGGGCGGCAGCGATGAGGAGGCACAGTCCATTTCTTTGAAGTTACTCGCACAAAAAACTTCCTTTCTCCACTCAATGATTTTAATTGATCTTTCTAGCTCGATTCTCAAAACCAGACTGACTAAAAACTATCAGCAATTAATCAAAGTGATTAATTGCTGATGAAGCGCGGTGCTTGAACCCCGGTAATTCGACTTACGCCGCGAGTTCAATTGCCGCACTTCCGCGACGCTGATTCCGCGCTATCGATGCTACCTCAGCTATTGATGAGTTCAATAGCTTTGGTAGCATCCATTCGTGACAATATTAAGTTTATAAAAGATAAATTTGATATTTTTAATGTATGAGAATTTACACTTTTTTAAGTTTCAATAATTTTTGCATTGATGAAATATATATATGGTAAGCTTGACTCCAAGTATGCGCAGGCGGGAAATATATTAGGCGGATCCATTTTCGCAAATATTATTTTTTATTTTGCGTGAATATTATTTTGCGAATATTTTCGCATCACTGAACATTCCAGCGTTGTTCGTAAATGGTCGATTGCAAAAAAATGCGCATGGTATTGTTAGTGTTAATCCGACAAATAACTAGTTTCATATTTTCTTCATAGATTTGAAAAATGTATTTTAACCGCTCGTAACATTATATGTAGAATTGTGTAATATGGGCCATCGAGAGTAGTTGGAGACGAATTTTTAGTTGTCGTTCTTTTTTCTTTGTTTTTAATTAAAGTATTATAATTATGGTTGGTGATTTGGTTCGGTTGTGGAATTTAAGTTCTTTGCCAAAAACGGAAGAGTCGGGCATTAGGTGGAATCAAGAGCAACACTTATTGCCTAGTCGTAAAATGTGCAATTCACATCGAGTGTCTATGCTCATCGAAGTTCAACATGGTGTTGCAGGTCGGTTTTTCTGTCCGCGCTCAAATAAGTGCCCCAAAACAGGGTTGACAAAGGGTACTTTTTTTGAAAATTGTCATTTGCGAATAGACATTGCTATTAGGTAAGTTATTTATTCGCATTAATACATATGTTTTTTTACTGATTTATTTCAGTTTGTTATATACCTTTACGCGGTATTGGTCACATGAAGATGTGAGACATGAGTTGTCTGATCTTATGATTCCATTAGCTGATCGGACAGTGTTGGGCAGTCACACAATTCATTTTTTGACTTTTTAGGTGATATATTAACTTGATTTTATTTCAGGTATCGTTACGCCCGTGAAATGGTTGTTGATCATTTCTCAAAATGGCAGGTCTCTGACGAGATGCTCGGCGGTTTTGGCACAATTGTTCAAATTGATGAGGCGAAATTTGGGCATCGAAAATATGAGCGTGGTCGGTTAATTGAAGGGCATTGGGTTCTCGGTATGATTCAAGGAGACCGTGAAGATGTTCGCATGGTTGTTATTGAGTTGCGGGATGCCGATACAATGATTCCCATTATTAAAAAGCATGTCAACGATTTTGTTTGTTATTTTTGCGCAGGGGTTAGGTTAAGTTATTAAAATGCAAGGGGCTGATCACCTTGGCATTCTATTGTACAAAGGTAAGGAAGTCTTGGAATTCTTTTGGAATTCTTATGGAAGTCTTGGAATTCTTTTGGAAGTCTTGGAATTCTTTTGGAAGTCCTGGAATTCTTTTGGAAGTCCTGGAATTCTTTTGGAAATCTTGGAATTCATTGGAATTCTTTTGGCATTCTTAAGAAGTCTTTGGCATTGTTGACTCTCCAAGATTAGAAATATGTGTCTTCAGCAGTTTTTTGGATCCCTACAAATGTGTATGGAGGGAGAAATAGAGTAGGGGACATGGATGTATAGTTCTATAATTATTAGTTAATTTTCTACAGTTACTTATCAACATTATTCGAATAATCACCTTTATAAATTATATTTATCATTGCCACACCTGATTTTATATACGAATAAGTAGATGTCAATAAATATATAGTTAGAAATGATGAGTTAATTCACTTCATAATCTACGAAATCACCATTGTGCATAAGTTTTTTGCATGGTATCAGCGGACAGCAGTCCCGAATAGGCATTCTGTGAAATTCTTTGGATTTCCGAAAAGTTCTAGAATATTCCAGAAATTGTTTTTGGGTTTCTACGCAAGCGCCGACCCAAGTGTCGCCTCATGCGGTCTATAGCGAGTCTATTTGGTCATCGTGTCGATCTATTATAGATTATTTTTCTCGTTATTTTTTATATAGAGTCGTATAGAGTATTACTCGGAGTATTATAAATAAAGCCTATATTTGCCTATATTCTAATTTGAAAACGTGTCGATGTCGGTGTCGATTTTTGCTTTGTGCTTGAGTAGCAAATAACATGAGTTACCACGAGGGTGATCCTAATAGTTCCAAGGTTTCCGAACCTGCCGAGGAACCTGCATATTGTGAAGATGATGGAGATATTTTTTTCAAAAATATAGAGGCTGCTCTAAGTGTAAAAATACCTTTATATTTAAAATTAAATTTAAAGTTTCACGGATTTATAAATGAGCTAATATTTAAAGACATTACAGACACGGAAATTACTGCAATTGAACAATTTGCAATTAATGTTTTAAAAGATTTAAATCTTTCAAACCTAAATGATTATTATGGGGTTTTTAAAAATAATAGAGACAAGTTTGCGGTATTAATCGGAGACAGAAAGTTAATATTTAAAATAAGTGAATATTTAAATAAATGTGGTATGGAGAATGAAAAACTACTTAAACCTTCCTTTAAGCCGAACTTAAAACAAACCTCCAAATCAACTAATGAGTGTGCAAGCAACAACAGTGAAAAAAAACAAGAGAGTGCTCGAGAAGCTACTGCGTCTGGCGAGGCATCTAATTTAACACAAGAAGCCCATAATTTATCACAACTAGTTAAGTCGGGAATAAGGAAACAAATTGTCAATTTCGACAAAGATTTGCAAGAAGAAATAAAAGCCAAAATAAATACAATTATTTTTCTATGCAAAATTGATGACAGCCAAAATATGTATTGTAATATTTTGTGTCCCATATGCAATCTTAAAATAAAGGTAAGAACGAGGGTCAGAATTTTTAACTGGATTACACCCTGGATTATAAATGGTTGAAAATAGTCTCAAAAATAGTATATTATATCCTCGATTATATCGAGTTGCAAAGCATAGAATACAGTTTTTTTTGTGTTAGCACAACCTCGATTTTCGAGCCCTTTGAACCAAAAACGTATGCGCTTTGGCTTTGCAAAAATGCCACTACAAATTATTGCATTGTTTCTTAGTTTTTATTCGATTTTTATTACAATTTTTGTATTATTTTTTGCAATCCGCTTACGTTTTTCCTCACGATTCTCCACGCGTTTCTCATTCGAAGGGTTCGAAATCGAGGTCCTGAAATGCTGCGGAAGCGCCAGCCGAGCCGAGGCTTGCAACAGGACGAAACACTAGGAGAAGCATTCTATGCTGAGCGAGATGCTGAGTAATATATATTAATTTTTCTTCAAGCACAATAGAGCACAATAAAATAATAACACAAATGTTTTGTTGTTCCACAAATTCAAGTTTCAAGTGTCAGGCATTTTCATAATAACTAACTTTTATTTTAGAAAATACATGAATAATAATTTATTGAATTTATTGTAACTCAATTGCAATGCACCTCAAATTATTATTTTTTAACTCAATTAGTAGCGAGGATATATGGCTATTATCGAGGCTATTATTGCATGATGTTTGAAAAAAAAATTGATTTATTAATTTAAACCGATTTAAACCGAGTTAAACGTTGTTTGTGGAGATACCTCGGGGGATACTATATTCCGGCCGAGATTGCGGCCATAAAAAAGTAGTACAGAATGTATGTTTGGTCGCATTCATAGTTTTTAAATATTAGTGGTGGGAACTTATTAATTATTAAAAGTAGATTATTAATTAAAAATTCTGAATTGGGTTGGATTGGTGCTCGGATTACCTCCAAACTAGACCAATTCAGAGTTTTTAATCGATTTCACACCGTTAATATTTAAAAATAATGAATGCAACCAAACTACCAACAATTTTTTTATGGTCGCAATTACATTGATTAAAATTTACAATTGATTTAATAACATTTTTTCGAAAATTTTCTTTAAAATTATATCAATTATTTCGAATTATCTAATCCGATTTAATTCTTGCAGGTACAAAAATTTAGAAGATACAATACCGCGAGGTGGATTACTGCTAATTTTGTTAGACATTTTATAAATATGCACGTCAATAAATGTTCAAAAGGGTCTGCAAGTCAATTTACAAACAAACTGGAATCAAAACCTAATATTTTATCATTTTTCAAAAGTAATTCATCTTCTGAATCTTCTTCCAACACTTTAATTATACCCGAGATTATACCACGCACTTCGAAAGTATCTTTAAATGTTATGCAAAACCTAGTTGAAAACGTTGAAAGTTCAAGTGTTGAACAATCTAATAGTGACAACTCGAGTGACAACGAGTCGGAAGTAGTTAATTCCTCGGTTAATTCAAATAATTGCAAAAAAAAACGAAAATTAGATATTTTCGAGGAACAGTCAGGGTTTGGTAATTCTTCAGATTTAGAAATGGAATCTGAATCCGATTTTCAAGAAAGCAGAGTTAACACCGAAGTTAACACAGTAACAGCGAACTCAAGTGATTCCAAACAGGAGATTGTCTCGGGGATTGTTAATTCTGCACCTTTCCCAGAATCTCCAGACAAAAATCAACCAGTTTTTCATAAATTTTTAACAGAAAAATCTCGTGAAAAATATTCTAGAGCGACAAGAGCTAGAAGATGTAGAGAACAAATTAAAAATCAACCATTGATTACCAATTACTTTAAGTATTTAGATGACATACATATTATTTTAAAAGAAAATAGAGAATTAAAGACTATACTATTCAACAAGATTCCAGAAATTTCGGAAGAAACTACTAATGATGAAGACCAAAATATTATGACCTTTTTACATAAACTAAATCATACTGCTTTGAAAAATAATAAATGCAACGAGAAAAAAGCGCATGCTTCTAAATATTCAGAAGACATTATTCAATTTTCTGCATATTTGTTCATAATTGGAGGAAGATTATTATATGAAACGCTTTATTCAAATCTGCGTAAATCTTTACCTTCTATTTCCACAATATCAAGAAATATTAATGAAGCTAATACCATTGTAGAAGGAAAACTAAGATTTGAAGAACTTAATGATTTTTTGATTAAAAGAAAATTGCCAAAGGAAATCTGGATTAGTGAGGATGCTACAGGTATAACAGGAAGAATTCAATATTGTGCAAAAACCGATAGTATTGTTGGTTTTGTATCTTCTTTGACCATAGATGGTTTACCGACCCAAAATTATGAAGCTATAAATGCAACTACTATACAACGATATTTTACCGAAAATCAAAGAGCAAACTATGCTTATGTTACAATGGCTCAGGTGCCAATTGATAAAACTCCTGCATTTTGTATTAACATTTTTGGTACAGATAATCGATTCACATATGTAGATGTTATAAATCGATGGCGTACAATCCAAGAGGAAGCAAACAAATATGGAATCAAAGTATTAGGATTTTCCTCGGACGGTGACACTCGCTTGTTGAAATCTATGCGAATTTGCACAAAATTCAATAATGTTAGTAATCATTTAAGTAATAATGCATGGTCGTGGTTCAAAATGGATTTAAACAATGGCGACATTTGCGTTCAAGATTCTGTTCATGTAGCTACCAAAATGCGCACAAGAATTTCAAACAAAACTAATCTAGTAATGGGAGATTACACAGCCTCTATCAGTGATCTAGAGCAATTAATAAACACGTCTTCTAAAGATAAACATTTATTAACCATGTCAGACATTAATCCAGAAGATAAAATGAATTTTCGAGGTGCAGAAAAGATGTCTTCTGAAGCAGTACGCAAACTTTTAGTGGAATCAATTCCTAATAGCAATGCTACACAAATGTATCTTAAACTAATGAATTTTGCAACAATATCGTATTTAAGTAAAACCGAAACTCCATCAAATCGGATATATATGATTTGGTACTCCGTATTTTTTTTAAGAATATGGAGATCTTGGTTATTTCAACAAAAAGAACTTTCTATCGCTAAAAATTTTCTATCTTTAAATTGTTACTTGTGTATAGAGATCAATGCGCATGCATTGATTAAATTGATTCAACTTTATAGAAAATCGCTCGGAAAATCGTGTAGTTCTAATTTTACACCTTGGCTATATAGTTCTCAACCATGCGAACAAATATTTCGAGCCACAAGATCGCTGACGTCTACATTTTCAACTGTTGTAAATTTTAGTATGTTCGAAATTATGCAAAGACTTAATAAAATTCAATACATAAATACAACCCTTTCCGACTTGTCCGACATTTTTGTTTTTCCGAGAGAAAAACACAATAAGCTAGGAGGTAATTATTTAGCTTCTGCAACTTCCGAGACAACCCCAAATATTGAAATAATTTTACCTACGGATGATGAAATAGAAACGGTAGTTTTAAAAGCATTACAAGACGTTCAAATTGACTGTTCTAATCTCGGAATTATATTTGACGAGAAAAGTTGGCAAGATATATGTTACTTGAAAAAAATGGATGATGCAAATTTGAAAGTTCAAGAGGAATTTGAATTAGAGGAAGAGTCGCAAGCAATCAATAACTACTGTAATGATGATGAAGAAGAGAGCAGCCAAGGCAATGACCTATTATGTATCTCAGACGAAGAAATTTCTGACGATACTAGTATTAGTTGTGATTTGAAAGATAAGCTTCTTAATTTTGGGACTCACTTGGAAATGAAAGATTGCGGTGAAAAATCAACAGAACATTCTGTATTTCTAAAAGTTGA
Source organism: Cryptophagus acutangulus (assembly GCA_963556235.1). Classification (NCBI taxonomy): domain Eukaryota; kingdom Metazoa; phylum Arthropoda; class Insecta; order Coleoptera; family Cryptophagidae; genus Cryptophagus; species Cryptophagus acutangulus. The sequence continues at coordinate 1,847,102 of OY744561.1, forward strand.
AGTTGGTGAAAAAAAATACACAATAAGGAAAAGTTCGATGTGTTGGTTACTGAACAATTCCACAAATAAATTAAGTGCGGATCGTTTACTTAGAGTACGAGGTAGTAATAGTCACTGTAATAGTCGAGGTAATAGTTCAAATCGAGGTTCAAATGAAATTACATCAAAAGAAAAAGTTGTTCAAATAGACATAGAAAATTATTATGCGGTTGCTTACGATAGTGCGTGGTATATTGGCAGAGTACTACAAAAAAAGGGTAGCGAGCAAAAATATGTAATAAAATTTTTAAAAGAAACTTTGGGTGAATTTTCTTGGCCGAAACTAAATGACGTTCAAGATGTTGACAAAAATTACATATTTTTTGGTCCTATCAATATGAAAGGTGTCTCAAAAATGACAATAGCCTCTGCAGATCGAAACAAAATTCAAGTGCAATATAAAAAAATAAAACATTTATGTTAAAAAAGTCGAGAAAATGTATTTTTCTAATTTTGGCATGTAAAATGTGACTTTTCAAAATCGATTGTAGTTGGCAAACGGCACATTTTACGCAACTGGTGATGTAATGAAAAATATTTCACAACTGGTGATGAAAAGTTCCGAATAAAGCCTACTTGTTTTGATAAAATTCACTAAATTATTAATATCATAAGTTTAAAAAACTCTTTTTTGAGAAGGTTCTTGTAAAAATTAGAAAAAATCTTGTATGCAACATGTTAGGAAATGCTATTTTGTGTAACTCGCGTTATTTTGCAGAACTCGCTGCGCTCGTCCCGCAGAAATCCGCTCGTTACACAAAAAAATGCATTTCCTAACTGGTTGCATAAATAGCTATTATCTCGGTATTTATAGACTCGATTATACAAATAAAAGTTGGTTTAAGATTTCTTTCTCAAATTCGTTGAGTATCTTTTAGGTTTATATTGAATGTTATGTTAGACTGTTTTCTACGAGGTTTTCTATATTTAATGACGTTTTATGATAAGTTCTCACATTAGTTTTATATATTGTTCGAATATTATTATAACGTAGTTTTTGCTTCGCTTTATTAATACTGTTAATATTGTGATATTTTTTTCCTTAATTTAGTTGAGTAACTTTTTTGTTTATTTTGAATGTTTGAATGTCTATTTTCTAGCATTATAATATTTATATTTTTAACAATATTTTTCATTTCATTGTACTTTTTGACATTTGATGTACTTTACAATAAATAATATTAAAACTTACTATTTTTTCAATTTAATTTATTGCGCTTATTGAATATGATTATATGATAACCGATGATAACCAATAGTTCCTGTATTATATACAATAAATACCTCGATTAATACAAAAATACGATATATTGGATCATCGGGAAATATTTTGGCATTCTTGGAATTCTATCGGAAGTCTTGGAATTCTTTGGAATTCTATTGGAATTCTCTGGAAGTCTTTGGCATTATGTGGAATTCTTAAGGCATTCTCGGAATTCTTTGGGAATTCTTGGAATTCTTTGGGAATTCTTGGAATTCTTTAGGAAGTCTTGGCAGTTTTTCAGTAATTGGAATTCTTTTGTACAAAATTTGGCTAGTGATCAACCCCTCGTTAAAATGTGTTTAAAAGTTTAATTTTTTTATCTTCTACACTTAATATGAGTTTCCCAATATGGTTTCCGGACGCTAAAATTAATTTTAAAATACTCAGCTTGTCAAGCTGGTTCAAAATATACTCACATATGCCCTTTTGGTCAACTCCCAAAAGACCAACTTTTACCTAATGTTTTTAGGAATTTAACCTCTGTGACATTTATTGAAGCCTCAGACAAAATCGGTAATTTTTTTCCTTCAGAATCATTTTCAACTTACTATACTCCATACTCAAGTAACATCAATAAAGGACTACGTTTGCCTGCAAGAGGAAAATTGTGGTCCAGATATATTAACGTTAAAGCAAGTTTACGTCGTGCTAATTTCGACTTGAAAATCCAAGAGAAAGAGAACCAAACCAATAGTGTTCAAGAAATTGAATTAGAAAAAAGTCTTGAGCAAGATTAAATTTTTTTAGAAATCGCAGTGGAGCCTTACGCTAAAATTTTGGAAGCTTATGAAAAGACAAGACAATAATATAGAATTAGACAGTACGAAAGTCAATCTCTGTCAGAACAACTTAAAAGATTCCCATGTTTGAAAGTTTCATACGGAATTATAGTTCCCGCCTTTTTACTACATGATCACATTTGTAGTACCCCTATTTACTACTTGAGTGCAGCACTATTTGAAAAAGATTGAAAATCACCATAGATGTCGCTGTTACTGTACTACTTCCTGCGTAGCGCCATTACTCTTTTAGTGCTTGAGTGTTAAACCACGTTTTTACGACTCTGCTTATTTTACACTTTATCACGTGTTTATATTATTAAAACAATGGGAAAACGAAAACGCGAAGAAAGTTCACGGTCTTTGGCGAAGAAAATTAAGAAGTTAGAGAAGAAATTAGATCAATATTCGAAGAAGAAACGGGACTCGACAACACAATCAAGCTCACGTTCGAGTACCAGATCTTCGCATAGAAGTGCACGTTCTCATGTTTCGCGACGATCTCATAGAACTCCAGAACGCAGAAGATCGCGATCTGTAAGATCAAGTGTGTCAAGCCCAAGTGTGGTTGTGTCCAACCAATCCTACCGGTCCAGATCGCCACATCTCTCCATCGAGAATCATATTGTGGCACAAGAGGTTGATACACAAGGTAAATCTACCAATTATCCCTCTAATAAGCCTAGTCCAGCAGGTGCTAGCGCTTGCGATTTGTGTAAATCGTATATTTATTGATATTGTAACCTAGCAAGGTACATTTATCAGGCAGTTCAACACGTGACATAACCTAGCCCAGCAGGTGCTAGAGTTAATGATTGGTGTAAATCAGGGCAAGTATGAAATCACGTAGTTAATTCATTAATCTAACCCAGCAGGCGTTAGTTAGTGCAAGGTACTAAGTGGGTAAATACTGTGAATGTATGAAATTTAAATATATTGTAAATATATATTAATATTACAGCACATCAATATTGTTGTGTTGCATTTGTATACAATATTGTAGTGGTGATCTAGTCCAGTTGGCGCTAGGTTTGTCACATGTTATAGAAACTACAAATTAAACTAAATTAAATCAAATTAACCTAAGAATTTTCCAAATCTTAATTTCAAATTTTATATAAATTGACAGCTGTTCAGTTGCAACCAGAAGTATTGGGCGCTCTTGGAAAGTCAGACATAGAGGTCATTAGCTTCGGTCCGTCAATGCATTCATCCCTGGTAGAAATTTGGAAGGAAATCCTTCAATCCGGAATGAAAACGAGAGGGGAGGTAATCGCGAAGTATCCGATGCCGGCAAATCTACCAATGTTGGCCACCCCAAAGTTAAATCCAGAGATTCGGGTGGTTCTTTCGGAATCTGCAATACAAAGGGACGCTAGACTAGCAGAAGTACAAACCTCAATCGGCGCCAGCTTAGCCGGAATTGGTAGGCAGTTAACGCCATTATTAACCGACAATAGTCTCGAAAATTTGACGACTATCGAAAACCTGAGCAACATTGCTCGCTTATTATGCGATGTTCATCATACCCAATCTATGTCAAGGCGGGCTCTGATCGGCGTGACTCTCAACATGGACAAGCAACTCCAGGAATCAATAACAACCGCGCCCATTGATACCTGGCTTTTTGGAGAAGATTTAGGAGATCGCGTAGCAAAGTTCAAAGCGCTCCAAAAATCCTCCGCTGACTTTAAGGTGAAGTCAAGATCATCAGTGTTTCGAAAATCGGAAAAGACGACAAGCCGCTCAGACAATCAGTCTTTAAACTCCAAGGGTCTGCCCCGGCAAGCTCCCAGTCGACATCGCCAGGGCAGACACCAACAGTCGAATCAACAACCATCCAGGAGCAACAACAGATTCAAGTATCAACGTGAGAAGACCCACAGTTACGGACCAGGCAGCTCAAACAGGAACTACAAACGGCAATAGTAAGTGGCTATGCTGGAAGACTAGCTCATTTCCAGTCAAAATGGCATGAGATTACAGACGACCCGATTATCTCTCAGTGGGTCGCAGGCTACAAGATTAATTTCACTAGGACAGTTGTTCAGCCAATAACACCCCGGGAAAGAACCTGGTCAGTAAACGAATTTTCTGAAATCAGTAAATGCTTAGATAAGTTCCTCAAACTTGGAGCAATTTCTCCGTGTATAGCAGAAAAAGGTCAATTTATCTCGCCAATTTTCCTTGTCAAAAAATCAAACGGCTCAAACCGGTTGATTTTGAATCTCAAATACTTAAATCAGTTTATCGAAACAGAGCATTTTAAGATGGAAACCTTTAGAAGCGCAACAAAGCTAGTATCCAAAAATTGCTACATGGCATCAATAGATCTGAAGGATGCATACTTGTTAGTGCCTATACATAAACATTCTAAGAAATATTTAAGATTCTATTTTGATTCCATTCTTTACGAATTTAATGCCTTGCCGTTCGGTTTATCTACAGCTCCGTTCGTATTCACGAAGATCATGAAACCCGTTGTCGCTCACTTAAGATCAATGGGTTTTTTATCGCTCGTATATTTAGACGATTTTCTTCTAATAGCTAGTGCCTTTGACAGATGTGTAGAAAATGTATCAGTTACAATTGACTTTCTTGAATCTTTGGGATTCATTATAAACTACACCAAGAGTAGCCTGACACCTTCGCAACGTTGCAAATTTTTAGGCTTCATATTAGATTCTAAAAGACTGATTGTTCAGCTACCACAAGAGAAGGCAAAAATTATTTCAATAGAAATTCAGAAATTAATGAAAAAGTCAAGGTGCCCGATCCAAACACTTGCAAAGTTGTTAGGGTCTTTGGTCTCGATTTGTCCATCAGTAGAATACGGGTGGGCGTATACGAAGCGCCTAGAGAGGGAAAAATTTTTAGCACTAAAAGCAAATAATAATAGTTATGCCTCTATTATGGTTCTAAACTCAATCATTAAACCAGATCTTGAATGGTGGCTTAAAAATATCAAAGATGCTAGTTGCTCTATAAAAAAGTCAACTTTTGTGCTAGAAATTTTTTCTGATGCATCCCGAACCGGATGGGGAATCCACTGTAAAAATGAAAGTTCCAACGGCGAATGGTCAAAGACTGAAACGGGTGAACACATTAACTACCTAGAGTTACTTGCTGCCTTTTTCGGAATTAAATGTTTTGCGAAAGACTATAGAAATTGTCAGTTATTGCTCCGTATCGACAATACTACGGCAATCTCTTATATAAATAGGATGGGAGGTATTCGTTTCCCTAAATTGGCAAACCTGGCCAGAGAAATTTGGCAATGGAGTGAAGATCGCAAAATTTGGATTTTTGCATCATACATTTCTTCTAAAGATAACATTGAAGCAGATACTGCCTCACGTAGGTTGCGATTAGAAACTGAATACGAGCTAAACCCTTTAGCCTTTAGCAAAGTTATCCATTTATTTGGATTACCTGAAATTGACCTATTCGCTTCACGGATAAATACAAAATGCTCCAAATACTGTTCTTGGCTGAAAGACCCTGGCGCAGTAGCTGTTGACGCATTTACAATTTCGTGGCAAAACATATTTTTTTATGCCTTTCCTCCCTTTTCTTGTTTACTGAGGGTATTACAAAAGTTTAAGGAAGACAGGGCGGAAGGAATATTAGTAGTTCCAATGTGGCCAACTCAACCTTGGTATCCGTTGTTCCTTGAGTTGTGCAAAGAATCAAAGATACTTAAACCTGACATAAACCTTCTTGTCTCGGTTGACAGATCCCCCCATCCGTTGTGGAAAAAGCTTACCCTGGTGGCAGGACTTTTATCCGCAAAAGCCTGATACGGCAAGGAATACCGGATGATGCCGTTAGGATTGCCTTAGAGTCTTTATCAACATCATCAATAAATCAATATAATACTCATCTGAAGAACTGGTGGAACTATTGTATTCAGTATAATAAGAACATGTATGAGAAATCAGTGAACAATGCTCTTGGCTGCATGGCTTTTTATTTCAAGAATGGTAATGGAATTTCTTATCAATCGCTTAATACTATGCGTTCGGCGCTGTCGTTAGTCATGGGACCAGAAGTTGGATCTTGCCCTTTAATTAAGAGATTTTTGAAGGGTGCCTACAGAGCTAGACCACCTAGGCCGAGATATCATTTTACTTGGGATACTTCGATTGTACTACAGTACATTGAATCACTGGGCCCTAATGACAATCTGAATTTAGAATGTTTGTGCAAGAAGGTGTTAATGCTGTTAGCACTTACCACAGCACACCGGGTTCACACATTTTCACTGATCAGTATAGATAATTTCGTTCATAATCCTGATGAAATTCAGATTCTTATCCCGGATATAATTAAAACTTCATCGCCAGAAGCATTCCAACCAATATTACGACTTCCCTTCTTCAACAAAAAGCCTAACATATGTGTCGCACGAGCTATTACTCAGTACCTACAAAAGACGGAATCTATCAGATCATGTAAGAGACTGTTTATAACCTATAAAAAGCCTCATGGTCCAGCGTCAAGTCAGACGCTTAGCAGATGGATCAAGGACATTTTGGCTAAGAGTGGCATCGATATTTCAAAGTACAAGGCCCATTCAACAAGGCACGCTAGTACATCCGCTGCAAACAAGTTTGGCATTTCCTTGGAGGAAATTCGCAAAACCGCGGGCTGGAGTGAGAACTCCATGGTTTTTGCTAGATTCTACAATCGCCAAGTCATAGAAAAGAAATCATTTGCTGAATCAATACTAGACCAGTTGTAGTTCTGTATCTACAAATAAATTCGAACCTCTAAATTGTATTCTGCTTTAAACATCTACAAATGTGATCATGTAGTAAAAAGGCGGGAACTATAATTAATGATTAAACGAACTTACCTGAAGTGAAGTTCTATCATAATTATATGACCGCCTTTTTACGTAATGATCAGTCCCACCCAAGATCATAACTCATTTCCCTCCCAAACAATTTAGAGATACACAGCTTTAAAGATAATGGCGCTACGCAGGAAGTAGTACAGTAACAGCGACATCTATGGTGATTTTCAATCTTTTTCAAATAGTGCTGCACTCAAGTAGTAAATAGGGGTACTACAAATGTGATCATTACGTAAAAAGGCGGTCATATAATTATGATAGAACTTCACTTCAGGTAAGTTCGTTTAATCATTAATTGAATTGGTATGTAATAAAAATGTCTTTATCAAATCATAAACCAAATACACTATTTTTTTAGATTGAGTCCGATTTTAACAATCTGCAAACTGAAAAAATTGACATAATATATTCAACGTGGCCAAAAGTTGCAGACCGCATTTTAGTAGAAGTAAAAGAAAGAAAGTTGGAACTAAAACAATTTGACGATAAATCTTTAGAGGCCATGTTAATTTTGCCATTTCTATTTTCGACTGTATCATAAAAGAAACCAAGATCAAAAATTACTTGGCGGCCAAGTCGCATCGAAGTACAAGAAAGTTTTTTTTGTTCATTGTCGACGTAATAATTTACTTCAGAAATAGATCGATTTTAAATAATATATATATATTTTTTGTAAATTGCGGGAAGGCAGCCAAGAAACAGTAAAAAATTATCTTTTTACTTTAGTAATTTTTTTTACTAAAGTAAAAACAGAAGAGAAGCTAAAGAAACTTATTACCTTTGGTTACAAGAAGATCATATTTACACTTGTGATTCTTCAAGCATTCGTTTGTTGGAGCTTCTATATAAAACTTTTGAGACACCAGAGAGTAAGCATGTTTATTTATTTTTGCAACAGATTGTTTTTAATGTAGCCACACCAGAATCAAGTAGCACAGTGAATGCAGTCGTTTCCGACATTCGATACCATTTAGAAAAAAAATAGAGTTTGCACTGGTATTTTTGGACACGCTTTATTCAAATTTAGTTTGCCATATTTTTTATAGTATTTTTTTTATCAAGAATAACATGAGTTCGTGCATGAATTATTCCATTAATTTTTCTTCTATTAAATCATTAATGTTACATCTGCAGATTATACACAAGAAACATAACTACTATGAGTGTGGAGAACCAAATTGCTACAGAACGTTTAATACACTAAATTCTTTTAGAAAACATTTAAAGTTCCATTTAAATGAAACGAACGAACATAATGATAGTAAAGTTATAGATATAGAACAAACGTATTTACCTCCACTGATAAAACATTTACCAAATGTTGTTCCTAAACCAATTTCAATAATTGATGAAACAATTGATTCTAATGTTTTAGTTAAAAATTCTGAAAACGAACAATTATTCAATAAATTTAAAGATAAGTTGTTTAGTAATTCGTTGACTGTTATTTCTAAATGCTATGCGGAGAATAATTTTGCAAGAAAAGATACTCAAGTTGTAATTGATAGTATTTGCGACACTATAAAAGAACCGTTGGAATTTTTTGAAGAAGATATTTTGCAAGACGTTCAGGATAATGACTTAAAAATTAAATTAGACTCATATTTCTCACAATTTTGAAATCTATGTAAAAATCTGAATTCTGACTTTTTAAGGATAAAACACCTCGAAAAAAGTGAAAATCTTATAATGCCAGAAGAACATTTTATTGGACAAAGATTTGATAAACTTGATGGTAATGTTCTGCCAAAAAAATATTTCATTCAAGTAATACCTTTACAACGTGTATTTAAACAATTTTTTGAATTACCCAACGTTTTATTTATTTATTTATTTATTGATATTGACGGGAATACCCCATTACAATAGCTATTTGTGTATTAAGAGCGCAAAGTGATACTTTGTCGCGCGAGCCAGAATGTTGTCGTGCGACGCGATAGCGGAGCACGACAATCTGGCGAGAGCGACAAAAACACTTTGCGCTCGAAATACACACAAGATTTTTCCTACAATCGATTTTAAATTAAATTTTTGTTGCAAAAATGTAAAATTAATATTTTGAAAACAAATAAAAATGTGATTATATCATCGGTAACCAAGAAACGCTCATTTCTAAAAACAAAAACTATTGTTTTACTGCATTGTTTTGATTTAGCGAGCCGGAAAATCAGCAAAAAGATCTAGAGCGGGAAAGTGACAACTCCTCGGGAAACGCCAACTTTTCGTTGTCAAATGGAAGCACAAAGGCTTACTTTTATATGCGATTGTAGGAAAAAAATATTTAATTTTAAATTATAGATGAAAGATTCGCTTAATTCAATACTTAAATTAAAGAGTACTTATACTAAAATAATTTAATTATTAGATTCATTAAACAAAATAGAAAACACAATTGGAAATAATATAAAAATAATAAATTTACATCTCTAATATAAATTGGAAAGCAGCTTCTTACACTTAAATTTGTTTTCGATTTAACATTTTTTTAAAGGTAGGAAATAAATGATATAATAAGTCCAATTTCAAGTCATCAGCTAATTTCAATGATCTATCAACTGGCGAAAACGCACCGTAGTTGGTAGAATGGAAAGAAATGTTAAAAGTTCTAGTGGTCCGCAAAGACCTAGTAGGAATGTTGAAACTTACTTGTTGAAGAAGATCTGGGCAAGCAATTAAACCATTAATAATTTTATATATTACACAAAGTTCATATTTTCGTCTTCGAGATTCTAACGTGCATATGTTTAGTTGTTGGTAGATATTGCTATAATCATGATTTAAAACAGGCATGTTTAATTTAAATGCACAAAACTTTAACCTTTTTCTTTGAATTTTTTCGATAGCGTCAATATAGAAACTATATTGAGGAGACCAAATTATGGAAGCATACTCTAATTGTGATCTTACCAACGAATTAAATACACTCAGAATTGCCGAAATTGAAAATTTAAAGCAGTTTCTGCAGACAAAACCAAGTAATTTGAAAGACTTTACAATAACTGAATTTATATCGACTGAGAAATTAAAGTTTTGTTGCAGAATTACCCCAAGATCTTTGATAAAGGTGACTACAATTAATGCTATATTATTTAATGTGTAAGAGAAGTTAACATTTTTATTACTTTTACCTTTAAAAAATGTGATTTTGTAACACTTATGAACATTCAACATTAGTTGATTGAGAACACACCACTCAGATAGTCTATCCAAGTCCGATTGCAAGAGAAGAGCATCATTTAGCGTAGTAATAGATTTAAATAACTTTACATCGTCTGCAAACAGTAAGCATTGGCTGTGATGAAAAATGCTGGTTATATTATTAATGAAAATGTTAAACAACAAGGGGGAGCAATGAGCTCCTTGTGGTACACCTGAATGAACATCAATAGAATAAGATATATAATTGCCAATACTCACTGATTGCGTGCGACCAGAAATAAAACTTAAAACCCAATTTGCTAATAATTCATTAAAGCCAAAGGATTTTAACTTGACAATTAATAACGTGTGATTAACGCTATCAAACGCCTTAGAAAAATCTGTGTAGATAGAATCCACTTGGCACTTTTTGACTTCTAAAGTTTTTAAAATAGAAGTTTGATAAACCAGCAAATTAGACACGGTAGAACGGTCGCGACAAAATCCATGTTGCTGTAAGACCAATAATTCCTTGCATGCCCAATTCAACTGTACTGAAACAAGGCTGTCGAACAATTTCGGAATAGATGACTGTATACAGGCGCTTCTATAATTTTTCACATTTTCTCTATCTTTTGAATTAAAAATTGGCATAATATAACTGTGTTTCCAGCACTTAGGAAAAATACCTTGAGATAGTGACTAATTGAAAATAAGAAATAATGGTTTAGAGATAGAGAAAATGCAATTTTTCAAAAAAGCATTGGGAATTCCATCTGGGCCCATACTAAAAGAATTTGGCAGTGTATTTATTTTATCAAAGACCCCCGATAAGGATATTTTAGGACTGCTAATATCAAAACCTTGACCTTGAACAGCTGAAGCGTCAAAATTATTGTTACGAGAATAAACAGTTGAAAAATATTTTGCAAACAAATTGGCTATATCCTGACCATTATCACTGGTGACATCATCCAGATAGAGCGAATTCGGCAGTTTATGAGATGATTTTATCTCTTTGATGTACGTCCAAAAATACTTGAGATTTGTTATTAAATTTTGATCATCTTTAGTAATATAATTGTCATAACATTGCCTACTAAGTGCTTTACATTCCTTCCTTAATCCATGAAAAATAGAATAATCGTTGTCACTATTCGAAATTTTATATAATTTATGAGCCTGTTTTTTTTTACTAATTAATAATTTTAGTTCAGAGCTAACCCATGCTGGATAACTCGAAGTTTTGGAAACTTTTTGAGGAAAAAATATATCTATACCAACCTGAAGTAATTCATACAAAGAATCAGCGGCATTATTTACGTTCTGATTATTGATTAGATCATTCCAATTAATAGACGATAGATAGTGGTTAAGACCAAGATAATTCGCATTTTTGAAATCATAATATGGTTCGCTATGATAAGTAAGGTAGTCTATTTTATCAACGTACAGAGAAAAGCAGTATGCTGAGTGGTGGAGATTATTCGACAATAATATATCCGAAGCCAGTTATATATCCGAACAATATATATCCGAAGCCAATATATCCGAGCCCAATAATATATCCGAAGCCAATGTGTAAATAGTAAGTCCAAAAATACATTCCTACTATTACGAATACAATTTTTTTGAAATAAATTTAAATAGGAAAAATTTTCACATAAATTCTGCGCGTAAGGGTTTGTTGAACACACTACTGTAGCTCCCGGATCATCGTTATTCCAAATAGCATCAGGTAAGTTGTAGTCACCAAATAAAACTAACTTATCATTTGGGAATTGATGTACAATCATTTCCACCGACTGGCAGTGATCCAAATACAATTGTATATTTGATGCAGGCGGAATGTATACACCACCTATGATGTAGTTGCTATTACCAAATGTAATTGAAGTAAATAAATGTTCCACCGTTAAAATATTAGTGCGAATTAATTTGGAAGAAAGTTTACGATTTATTGAAATAAGAACACCGCCACCACGGCTCTTTGCACTAGTATTAATGTTTCTATCGCATCGGTAGGAGATATAGTTAGGAAAACTCATTTCAGATTCCGAAAACTCAATCGTTAACCAGCTTTCAGTAAAAATGATGATGTCATAATTACAACACAGAATAGAATACCGCAAATCATTAAATTTAGACCGGATGCCACTTACATTATGATAATAAACACGTAATGGGGATGTAGTGAATGAACTCTTACGAAACTTATTCACTTAATCAGCATTGTTGCAATAGATGTTCACCTAATTAAATAGTGTGGACTAATACTGTTTAATAAATGCTGATACTGCTGATCGACAATTATTAGAAATAATGTTTCGATAAGCAGACAGAATTATTCCAATCCTTGTAACAACCAGTTGGAATAAACGGTGTGTTAGAAATAAGAGTATTATTTCACCCAAACCCTGTCTTGCCTTTCATCCATTATTACATGGCGATCTTGCCAGGATCTGAGTTGGTATAACCCTGGCTGAGAAGAAGTCTACGTTATTAAGGATTGACACAAATCAAATGGATATACAAATATAAAAGAAAAACTATTCAAAACAAATCGGTTATGGGGGCCAAGCAAAGCAAGGAAGAAATCATCATCGCTCAAGCTGGAAACAGTGGGGGTTCTACAAACAACGCGGCCACCAAAGGACAAGGTTTTTCAGCATCAGAAGTTCTGGGAATAGTGTCCTTTATCGTAGTATTATTATTAATTTTGATCGTGGCGCGTAACAAGTGCAAAAAGATGTTAGAAAAGAAGATTCGTCGAGAACTTAGCAGAAGCCAAGAGATAGTGTAAAATCTTTTGGGAGCAGAACTGAACAGAAGAAGATACATGTGTGTTCACAATAAATTACTGTAAGTCATGATTAGTTTTTTTTGTTATAAATGTAATGAAGAGGCTTGATCCATTTAGATATGTATATGAAGAATTAAAAGTATTTTATAGAAATGTCAATAAAGACCCACAGGATAGACGTGTAGATTTAAATAAAACTAATAAAAAACTAAATAAACTAAGAATTATTCAAAGTGAATACGAAGCAGATAAAAATAAGTTTAATCAGGAAAAATGCGAACCAGAAGTAATAAAGCAAGCAAAAACTTATGTAGAAGCTATTGAAAAATTATTTATAGATATTACTAACATTTTAGAAAATAGATTAGCAAATTGTACTGTTAACTTAGGGAAGTCAGAAAACATGGGTGAAAAATTTGACCTAAAGACTGCAGCCAGTCTCTTACAAGTTATGGACGGTTCAGAAAATACTACCAAACAAATAATTGATGCTATCGAGCTATATGATTCCATGTTAGACGATAATGGTAAAAAGGTTTTAACTACATACATTTTAAAAACGCGATTGTCTCAGAGCGCTAAGTTGCGATTAAATAATACATATGCGAGTAACGCACAACTAATTGTCGATTTGAAAAAACATTTCATAACTGCCAAATCGGCAGCTGCATTGTCTGTTAAAATAATTAACGCGAAACAAGGCTCGAAATCAATAGAAGAATTCGGTAAAAGTATCGAAGAAATGTTAGTGGATCTCACGATTACGCAATCAGAGGGCGACCCAAACGCAACTCAAATACTTCAGGGTGTAAATGAAAAAATAGGGATTAATTCTTTTGCAAATGGTCTTCAGAATCAAGACCTGAGAACAATTATAAAAGCTAGAAATTATTCAAAATTAAACGACGCAATACGAGGCGCGAAAGACGAGGAAACGCCGCGAAACGAATCTCAACAATTGTACTATATGCGGGGCCGAGGAAATCAATTCAAAAATAGTTATAATAATAGAGGAAATTTTCAAAACAAATATAATAATTCTTATAAATATAACAGAAATCAAAATGACCGACAAAACACATACAAATTCCGAGGTAGAGGTAGATTTAGCAATCATAATGATCGGGGAAATTTTAAAAACAATTTTAACGAAAGAGCACTTTACGTAGAAGAAAGTGAAGAAACAATCGACGGGGTAGCAAATACGCTACCACAATCGTCATCGTCATCTGAAGCGGGACAGTTTTTTCGTGACCCATCAGGGGAAAAAGAGTAATACGGACAAAGAAGTAATTTATAATTTGAATGGATTAAATTTCGTAAAATTTAATGATGGAATAAATGAGATAGTATTATTAATAGACACGGGAGCTTCGGTTAGCATAATTTTTAAAAATAGTATAGGGATAGGTCAGTCTGTTGACTCAACAAAAAGAGTTAAAATAAAAGGTATCAACGGGTCAACAGTTTCACTAGGTTTAGCAAATATTAAATTACATAATAATAATAATAAGGATAATAAACCTATTAGTCATGATTTTTTAGTATTAGACATAGTTGAAAACAATATGCATGGCATAATCGGCTCAGATTTCCTTATAAAACATGCAGCGACTATTGATTTTGAAAAATTTAATATATCATATTGGCAAAATAACACTAATGTCGTTATTCCAATGTACTCAAAATACAATTCATATTTGAATATTCCAGCACGATGCGAAATAATCAAATATTTTAAGATAAGTTCTAGAGATGATTACGTTGTGCTAGCAGATGAACTATGTGAAGGAGTGTTTATAGCAAGCACATTAGTTAGGGCTAATCAAGACAATAAAATTCCAGTTAGAATACTTAATGTTCGAGACGAAGAAATAAAATTAAAAAATGTAATTCCAAAAGTGGAAAAATTAAATAACTATAAACTATGCAAATTAGAGAAAAAACTCATTTCATCAGTAAAACGTGTTGATAAATTATTAAGTTTAATAAAAACCGATCACCTTAACACTGAAGAAATTTATTCATTGCAAAGAGTATGTGCAAAATATTCGGACGTTTTTCATCTAGAAAACGACCCTTTAACGGTAACAAATGTCTATAAACAAACTATTCATTTACAAAAAACCGCTTCTTCAGTATACGTAAAACCTTATCGGTTGCCACAAGCGCAAAAGGAAGAAATTCACAATCAGATTGACAAAATGTTACAAGAAGGAGTAATTGAAGAAACAAGATCAGAATGGTCGGCACCATTACTGATCGTCCCAAAGAAAGTCGATCAAAACGGAAACAAAAAATGGCGCGTAGTCATCGATTATAGATTATTGAACAAACGTATCGAAGACGACAAATTTCCTCTTCCATGCATTACCGAAATTTTAGATTCATTATCAGGAGCAGTATATTTTTCTCACCTTGACTTATCACAAGGTTATTATCAAGTAGAGCTAGAAAAGCGTAGTCGACCTTATACAGCCTTTACTACTGATCGAGGACAATATCAAATGACTAGGCTTCCAATGGGCTTAAAAATCAGCCCTAGGGGGTTTTCTCGGGCAATGAGTATCGCAATGGCCGGGTTGACCTATGAAACATGCTTTATTTATTTAGACGATCTTATCGTATTTGGTAACACGTTAGCAAATCATAACAAAAATCTGACGAAAGTGTTGCAACGGTTTAGGGAAGTAAATTTAAAATTGAATCCAAATAAATGTAACTTTATGAAAAAAGATATTTTATATCTAGGGCATATCATTTCAGCAAAAGGCGTTTCACCAGATCCGTCAAAAATTGACGTAGTGCGAGAATACCCAGTTCCAAAAGACGCAAACGAAACCAAACGGTTTGTTGCTTTCGCAAATTATTATAGAAGATTTATAGAAAACTTTGCTCATATGGCAGCACCACTAAACTCTCTATCGAGAAAAAGCACTCCGTTCAAATGGACTAACGAGTGTCAAAGTGCGTTTGAAAAGTTAAAACTGGCATTAATTAATCCGCCAGTTCTACAATACCCCAATTTTGCAAAAGAAAACACGTTCGTTTTAAGGACTGACGCGTCAGGATACGCAATTGGTGTTGTTCTGTCAAATAATGACGACAAGCCAGTAGCGTACGGTAGCAGAAGTCTTAACAAAGCAGAGAAAAATTATAGTACTATCGAAAAAGAGCTCTTAGCGATCGTGTGGGCAGTAAAACATTTTAGACCATATTTATTCGGTAGGAAGTTTATAATCTTTACGGACCATCGCCCATTAATCTATCTATTTAAAATGACCAATCCTTCGAGCAGGTTAACTAACTTTCGATCAATACTCGAGGAATACGACTTTACAGTTAAATATATTAAGGGCAAAGATAATGTGACCGCGGATGCGTTGTCTCGGATTGAAATCACCGCAAACGAACTTAAAAATATTAACGAAAACACAAGTAAATCTGTTTACGCAATTACTCGATCTCACACAGCTAAACAATCCAGCAACACCAATAATTCACACAATTTGATAGATGAACGGATTAATCACCCGGGAGTTATAGAATTGTTAAAATGTCCCGACGATTTTACAGAATTACGATTCATTTTAAGTACAGATTTAAACGATTCAGTAAAAGTCAAAGAATATGATTGCACGTTAGGAAACGTAATTTATAAGAAAGATATTAAA
The DNA here is from genome assembly GCA_963556235.1 of Cryptophagus acutangulus. Taxonomy (NCBI): domain Eukaryota; kingdom Metazoa; phylum Arthropoda; class Insecta; order Coleoptera; family Cryptophagidae; genus Cryptophagus; species Cryptophagus acutangulus. The sequence goes on from OY744561.1 coordinate 1,863,657, forward strand.
ATAATTTATATAGTTCAAGATCGTGGATCAACGTTGACATCAAGTACATCGTTGAGCGACTTGAAAAAAGTTTGCCTTGAATATAATATTCCAGAATTAATTCTTATTAAAAATAAAACGTGCGCACTATTATTAAATAGTTTAATTGAAAACTCAATTGAGATAAAAAAGGCAGGTATAAAAATATCAATTTTCAAAGGTAAACAAAGTATAACGGACATAGAAACGCGACAACTTGTATTAAACGATTATCACATGTTACCAACAGGAGGACATGCGGGAATAAACCGAACTTATAACAACATTAAAAAACACTACCTCTGGTCTGGAATGCGAAAAGACGTGGAAAAATTTATAAAAAGCTGCGATGACTGTCAACGGTATAAACATTCGAAACCCAATAAAGAACCAATGACAATAACGTCAACCGCATGTTCAGCTTTTCAAAAAAAATTTCTAGATTTAGTAGGACCTTTGGAAGCGGACGAGGAAGAAAATCGGTACATTTTAACGCTTCATTGCGATTTGAGTAAGTTTGTCGAAGCATATCCAATTAAAAATAAAGAATCTATAACGGTTGCGAAATCCTTTGTAGAAAATTATATTTTTTATTTATTTATTTATTTATTTATTTATTTATAACGGGACTAGCCCAAGTACATGTTCAAAGAAACATAGAAAACAAACACATTGTAAAAAATTTGTAAAAATACAATTATATAAAAAACATAATAAATACATGAGAACATAAACAACAAAACATAAACAACAAATAGAAACAAAACATATAACTTCAAAGAGAGCGCTTAATTTGAGATAACGTGGTATTAAATAAATCAATATTACATAAGTTACCATTATTAGATAATCGCGAAAGAGCGTTATGTGCACCAAAATTGGACATATATGTTTTAATAAAAAAACTGTAAGTGGATCTGAGGGATCTTGAGGGAACATAAAAATTTATCAGTGCAAGTAAATCAGGACAATCGATAATACCATTTATAATCTTGAACAGAAGACAAACATCAGATTTATTTCTACGTGATGCTAGTGTCGGCAAGTCAACTAAAAGATGCAACATTTGGTAGTCATCCGGATTATTAGAGCTCTTATATGCAATGTAACGCAAAAACTTCCTTTGAATGTTTTCAATATTCTTAATATGTATCTCATAAGATGGAGACCAAATATTTGAGGCATATTCCAAGTGAGGCCTGACTAAGGATATATACAGTTGTTTAATTGTATCAATATCTCTAAAATCACGACTATTCCTCTTAATAAACCCAAGATGCTTAAGTGACTTTTTGCAAATAGACTCGATATGTCTGGTGAATGATAAGTTTCTATCAAAAATCACACCTAGGTCACATATACTGACAACAGTCTCAAGCGTTTGCCCATCAAAGTGATAAATAGAGCTAACATTTGATCTACCTCTATAAAAGCGCATATGTTTACACTTTTCGACATTGAGCGACATGTTGTTCAGGTTGCACCACTTATAAAGGCTATCAAGGTCATCTTGAAACAGAAACTTATCAATATCAGACTTAATTGTCATAAAGAGTTTTATGTCATCTGCAAACAGTAAAATGTTGCAGTATTTGATTGCTGAATTAACATCATCAAGGAACAAATTAAACAGTAGAGGTCCTAAATGCGATCCCTGAGGAACACCAGAAGTAACCTGTATATCGCTAGATTTAAAGTTTTTAATACGTACTATTTGCTTACGACCAGATAGGTAAGATTCAATCCATCTAAACAACTCACCACCAATACCGTAAGAAGAGAGTTTATTAAGCAAAATATTATGAGAAACCTTATCGAAAGCTTTTGAAAAGTCAGTGTAAACGGACTCTACAGAATGACCCTTGTTTAAGGCTTTTGAAAGATAACTTTCATATAATAGTAAATTAGAGACTGTAGAGCGCCCCTTGCAAAAACCATGTTGAGTTTTACATATTATAGACGAAAAAACTTTCGATAAGGCTGTCGTAACAAGAGATTCCAAAATTTTCGGAATGGTTGATACCAGCGAAATAGGACGATAATTCCGTACAAGGGTTCTTTTTCCCGATTTAAAAACAGGTGTAACATAAGCTCTCTTCCAAATATCAGGTAGGTGTCCATTGCTCAAAGACAGATTAAACAAAAGCCATAATGGTCTAGCAAAAGAAACAGCACATTTATTAAGAATTATTGGCGGAATTCCATCGGGACCCATAGAGTTACTGCTACCGTTTAATAGATTAAGTTCATTAAGAACGTCAGAAATAGTGAAGCTTAAAGTGGAAAAGTTACAAAAGTTTTTAAAGTCATGCTGAAGTTGATGATTTTGATCTGTAGTTACATAAACTGATCCGAAATACTCAGCAAATAAATTCGCAATAGAATTACCATCACAAGCAATAGCATCATCAAGAGACACAGATGAAGGAATGGAATTGTCTTTGCGCAAGCCGTTAACATACTTCCAAAAATATTTTGCATCTTTTTTTATTGACTGTTCAACACCAGAGATATAATCAGCATGACATTGTTCAGCTTGTAATTTACACTGAGTGCGCAATTGTTTAAAATGAAGATAGTCCCCTTCAAGATTAGAACTTTTATAAATCTTATGTGCAGCATGTTTTAATTTAATGTTATTTTTAAGTTCTGAATTAAACCATATAGGATATTTAAAGCTATTATTAACAATTTTCTTTGGGGTGAATTGCTCTAGAACCTCAAACAGAATCTGGTAAAACAAATCTATAGATTCGTCAACATCCTTCTTAAAAAATATGCTATCCCAGTGAACATGTAATAAACTAGTAGCTATAGAATTAAAGTTAGCGTGTTTAAAATCATAACAATATTCTTCCGTACTCAGACAGTGATGTTGACTAACTGAAATGATAGAGGTCACAAGTGGAGGATGGTGCATATCAACAGCTAACAATTGGTCAGTGGCCAATTCAACAGTAGTATTCATACAGTTACAGAACAATAAATCTAGTAAAACATTATTAAAATTAAAAACAGTGTTAAGTTGAAATAAGTTTAAATAAGAAAATGTTTCAATGAGTGGTACAGAGTTCGGTAAAAAATTAGAGGGAGTAATTCCAAGTTCATCGTTATTCCATGAGATGCCAGGTAAGTTATAATCACCAAAAATAAATGTTTTACAGTCACAAAATTTTTCAACATTTAAAAGCACAGATTCACTATGAGCGGCATAAGTACTCTCCGGAGATGCTGGTGGAATGTACACTGCACACAAAAGGTAGTCAATAGAATTATGCTTTAATACGATCCATAATTCGTCCGTTGAATTGCAGGAATTAAAGCAGGCGACATCAAAGAACACCAATTCATTTTTTATTAAAAACATTACGCCACCACCGCGAGTTTTACCAGTGGAGAAGAAGTCACGATCTTTTCGAATAACGTTGTAGCCAGAAAATCCCAATTCCGAATTAGTAAAGTCAGAATTAAGCCATGTTTCAGTGAGGATAATAACATCGTAGGTGCAGAGAAGAAGAGCCTGAGAAAGTGCCAACAACTTGGTACGCAATCCACGAACATTTTGGTAATAAATGTTCAAGGAATTTTGTACTATGTTGGCAGATTTGTAACAATGTTGTTCGAAAAATTTGGTTTTCTTACTTCAGGACGTTTAATATTAAATCTCCTCACAAGAACACCATTAGGCCAAAATTCACCTTCTTTTAATAGGTCATATTTCTCATGAACTATACCAACCTTAAAGGAGTTGGATGAGCCTTTAACTGGTAGCGCTTCTACAGTAAGATCAGAGCTGTTCGTAATAGAAGTTTTATCAATTATAAATTTCTTAATAATTTCAGGTGTTACACTATTGGCTATCTTCCCTAGATATAGCCACATCTTAGATGGAACAGCTTGAAATTTATCATCTAGTTTAGTGGAAGCAGTTCCCCTGGTAATGATAGGCTTTTTTTTAAAGTTGCGTCTACTTTTAACTACTTCAAATACATCGTTATTGTTATTATTTGAAGTAGCCGCTTTAGCATAAGATAACGAGGCGGGTGACTGCTGGCTATCTACCGTACTTGAATGCTGACCGGTGTTGTCAGCAGTAGCGCATTTGAGAATTGGCTTATAAACCTTGGTGGAAACAGCAGAATCAGAGTTTGCCCGCTCACGAGAGTTTTTTGCAGGAACAATACTCTTAGGAATTTTCAAAGAATTCTGTGTATTTATCTTATTGTTTACACTCTTAAGTGAGGTTATTTCAGTTCTTAATAAAGCTGTTTCCTTAGTTAATAAATCAACTTTAGTGCTCATGGAGTTAATGGTGGATTGCATTAAATCATGTTTGTTTACCAGTAAACGAACAAGACCAACTAAATCCACAATGTAGTCGTTTTCATCAGGTATTTTCACCTTACCAACAGATTTTAAACAAGCTTTGTTCAGCGATGTGACAGGTAAAGGATTCGATAAATCATCTGAATTCGATTCATTAGATGCAACTATAGAACTGGCACTTTCTTTTCCAGAATTGGCGGAAATTGTTTTTTGTGACACACATTCAACTAAACATTCCGCACAACACCAATTATTAATTTGTCCATCGGATTTCAACACAGTGAAATCATCAATCGATAGATTAGCACACTTGATGTGGAAAACTCCAGCACATTTCTTTTTGCAAGTAATGGAATCATCATATCGGTAAACTGCATTTTTACATGACGAACATTTGATCGCCATGTTGATTTTTGCAATTTTTTGAGATACGGAATTCCAGAAGATGTCGTAACCGATAGAGGTACTGAATTTTTGGCTAATATATTTAGAGAAGCTTGTAAGCTTCTGGAGATTAACCAATTGAGTGCTACTGCATATCACCACCAAACTCTAGGTGCGCTCGAAAATTCGCATAAAAGCTTGGGTAGTTACTTACGAATGCAAATAGACAAAAAATTAGGATCTTGGAGTTCTTGGGTTCCGTATTGGTGTTTTGCATACAATAACACAGTACATACGGAAACAAAATATACGCCATATGAATTAGTTTTTGGCAAAACATGTAAATTGCCATCTAATGTAGCTAACCGTGTAGATCCACTTTACAATTTTGACGATTACCCATTAGAATTAAAATACCGTCTACAACATGCATGGAATGATGCAAAAAATAACTTGATAGCATCAAAAATTAAGAGAAAATTTTATTATGACAAAACCTGTAGAAATATTAGCTATAAACAAGGTAGTAAAGTCATGTTAAAAAACGAAGCTGGCATCAAATCAGATCCATTATATAAGGGACCGTTTGAAGTTATAGAAGAACAGAGTCCAAATATTGTAATAAAAATAGAAAATAAGAATATTATGGTTCATAAAGATAGGGTTAAGTTATACTGTTAGAAATAAGCAAAATAGTTAGGTGTTTGAATTATATAATTAGGTTAGGGGTTTAAAATAGTATATGTAGTGATAGGATAATTGTTATGAATTATATTCAACTAAAGGAAATTAAAGTAACTATGTTAAATTAGATTTAAGAAAATAATATTAAGTCAAAAAAAAATATATCTATTTTTTTTCTTTTTGCAATGGAGGTGTAGTGAATGAACTCTTACGAAACTTATTCACTTAATCAGCATTGTTGCAATAGATGTTCACCTAATTAAATAGTGTGGACTAATACTGTTTAATAAATGCTGATACTGCTGATCGACAATTATTAGAAATAATGTTTCGATAAGCAGACAGAATTATTCCAATCCTTGTAACAACCAGTTGGAATAAACGGTGTGTTAGAAATAAGAGTATTATTTCACCCAAACCCTGTCTTGCCTTTCATCCATTATTACAGGGAGGCTAGTAGTTTTTTTCATTGTCTTTCTTAGCAATTTTTGGTACGCCCCTCACATATCGTATAGTTAAGTCCTTTTCACCCCCATCAATTCTCAATTGAAGATCATTTCTTATGCACTTTATTTGTTCCCGTTGCATTAATGTTAAGTCGGCACTAATTTTAAACTCCGTAACAGTTCGCTTACGTTTTAGCGCTTGTATTACTAAGTTCGAATCAGATAAAATCATTTTTATTGGGCGAGGCTTGTCAGTTGTATCACTTCGGCCAACCCTCAATATTTTATGAATATCACTGTCTTTTATTCCGACTTTTGCTAGTTTTGGGATAATTGTTTGTTTATCATGCGCGATTTTATCTTTTAACTCATTAGCAGAGGATTCAGGAACGTTGGAAATTATTAAGTTTCTGGCTCTGGCCATACGATCAGTGGCTTCATTAAGCATAGCTTCCATATCTTCACATTTAGCTGGACGTTCAACATTTATGGATGATATTCCAGTTTTCAAATTTCTAACCTCTTCAGTAAGTGACTCGATATTTTTAATCAATTTTGGCACTTGCCAGAAACCATTTTCACAATCGGTGCACATAAATATTAGTTTGCGTTTTACTAACTTCAGACATTGAATTTCTGAAGCCGTGAGATCACTACATTTTTTACAGAAGTAAAATTTGCAGCTATCACATGCAAATGCATCCTTCTCAGACAATTTGCTTTCGCAAGTTTTACATTTATGCTCCATTACAAATGCAAAAGAATACAGTCCGGACCTGAATCAAAACAATCGCAAAAATGTATTGATAGCAAAAAAAGAATCCGTACGCCGCACACTATCTTGCTTCGCACTCTTTGCGTTTTTATACACTTAGATATTTTAAAGCAAAACCGAATATTATACACAAATTAACTCCCAATTTAATGATTTGTTGACAATCACGACACGCAGATTGAATGCACTGCTAATTAACAAGTAGTTTGATACTAGTTTCGACTTATAAACTTAAGTAAAAACCGACAAATGTAATAAAATTCACGGAGCACGATAAGCATGTACTTTCATGTAGAATCGAATCTGATATTGTTTTATCAGAATGTTTGAAATATAGCGAAGAATTAAAAAGCAACCATAATACTATAAGTAATATTATTCAAACTGAATACTGGAGTGCTAAAACTAGCAATTTTATTAATAAAACTTTTGTTTTTCCAATTTGTCTTTATTTTGACGAATTTGAGAGTGGAAACCCTCTTGGTTCGTACTCAGGAATCCATAAACTCGGTGCAATATATTGCCAAGTAGCGTCCCTACCTCCTATATATGCTTCTCAAGTAGAAAACATATTTTTAGTGAGTTTATTCCATGCTTCGGATTTAAAAACATTTGGCAGTAAAATTATGTTTAGTACAATAATTGAAATTTTCAATGATCTTAGTAAAAATGGAATATCCGTACAGGTAGATGGAAAAATGTTTCAGCTATATTTTCAGTTAGCTTTAATTTTGGGAGATAACTTAGGTTTACATACAATGTTGGGATTTGTAGAAAGTTTTTCCGCTAATTATTATTGTCGGTTTTGTAAGATACATAAAAATATTCTAAAAAACCTGACTTCTATAGATCATCACACATTACGCACAAAACAGACCTTTGAGGAAGACGTCCTACTTAATAATCCATCTGAAACTGGAATAAAAGAGAATTCTGTTTGGAATAAAATAAATTATTTTTATGCTGTCGAAAATTTTGCGGTAGATATAGCCCGCGATATTTTTGAAGGGGTGTTTTTGACATTGCAGAGATGTTCTATTATTTTATAATCATAAAAAAATATTTTACAATAGATACTTTAAATGCTAAATTAAAGTATTTTGATGGTCACACATATGGAAATAGACCCCCTTACGTTACATTTAAAAATCTGAAAGCTAAAAAAATTAAAATGTCATGCTCGGAATCAAAATGTCTTGTGTTAAATTTGGGACTAATTATTGGGGATTTCATTCCACAAAACGATGAACCTTGAAAAAGTTATATTTTACTTCGACGTATTCTCGTAATAGTTTTATTATCAAGTGTATGTAACAACGACCGCGTATTATTAGCCAATTTAATTAATAAACATCACACATTATACAAGAGGGTATTTCAAAATAATTTAAAACCTAAACATCATTTTCTCTTACACTACCCTTCTATTATGTCAAAAATTGGTCCTGTAAAGCATTTATCTACCCTAAGGTTTGAATCTAAACATCGCGAAAGCAAAGTATCTGCCAATGCAGTATCATCTAGAGTAAATATTACTAGAACTTTATGTAATAAACATCACTTGAAACTATTCCACAGATTTGTTGCTAAAAAAGGTTTCAATATAAATGTAAAATCTAACAACAAAAATAATGAGATTATTCTCGACATCAGTATTAAAATTTTTGAAAATATACGTAAAATTTCTAGTATCCCATTCATTAATAAAGCAATAATATTAAATTCAATAGAAATTAATAATTTTCACATGTAATACCATAAGTGCACAAATTATTTCCAGAAAATTTTTTTAAGCTCACGAATGCATTAGTTGGCGTGGAAATCTGCCCGAGTCGCAGACGAGGGCAGATTTCCTCACGCAACTAATGCATGAGTGTAAGCGATAAAAAATTTTCGGAATTAATTTTTGTACGAATGGTATTCGGTAAGAAAATCGCACAACTCTTAATTGATGTTATATTTTATAAAATATTTAATAAATTATAATGACATTTTACTACTAGATATTTCCATTCTACATCTACCTTAGTTTTTCATCTATCTTACTCGACTTCCACTTCTGCTTCCGTTGGAAACCAACAACAAACTACTTACAATCACTGTGTTTTTAATTTTAATTAGTTTTTCTGATATATTTGTTGGATTCATTTAATGTTACCAATTTTTCCAATAAATTAATTTTGACAACATCTTTCATTGTGACATCGAAAATATTTTAAATATTTCCAAAATATTTCCAAAAAATATTGATGTTGATCAATTGTAACTATAGCAACAAGCTTAAAAGCGGCCATTCTATTGGTTGCTTAAATAGTTGTGCGATTTTCAATATAAAAAGGTGATTTAATAGTTGTAAAAAATAATGGTACAGATTTATGTTTTGGAATGATTTCCTACGTTTTAATTCATGATAGTGTGAAATTTAATCTAGTTGCTATTAAGTTTATTTAATTTAATCAGAATACCATTTATGTGACGTAATCACCTCGTTATTCTGTTGATTTTGGTTGCTAAGAAGTTATTCAATATAAAGGGCGATTTTATATAAATTAGAGTCAGTTGTAATTGATAAGAGCTGTCATAAAGAACTAATGTCATAATAATAATAATAATAATAATAATAATAATAAAGAACTCATTACAACTTCAGAAGAAGGATTTGATCCAGGTTTTGCCCACAATATTTCGATTTATTTGGTCCAGTTCCGTCTTACGTTTTCCGATTTATTTGCTCCAGTTCCGTCTGCTGATTATTTACGGTGATTTTTTTATATTTTATAAAATTGTTTTGTTGAAACGATTGACTTTATTAATTATGGCGGATAATATAAATCGAGCCGAATTAATCAGATGGCTTAAAAATAATAAAATTGAGATTCCGCGGAGAGCTTCTCTAAATAAATTACGGCAATTGTACAATGAAAATGATGAAGTCGAAATTTCATTTAAAAGTAAAAAATCAATTGCTGATGCTGACGAAGAAGCTGCAATAGATGCAGAATTACGTGTTTTAGAAAAACGGCGACGTTTAAAGGAATTACGACGTAAATTAGCCGCTGATACTTTTAATGATCAATTGCCAACATTTAAAGACATTAAGCATGCTGTTATTCCATTTACAGGCACTGATTGTTATGATGCTAATAAATGGTTGAATGATTTTGAACGCATTTGTGATTCTGTTGATGGAGATGATGCATTTCGTTTAAAATGCATACGTCGTTTAATGAAACCCGATACAGAAGCTGAATGGTTTTTGCGTACCGATGATTCTATTAATTATCAAGAATTTCGTGCTAATTTTTTGCAAAATTTTGGCCATATTTACTCTATATCTGAAATAATCGATAAATTAAAGAAAACAACTTTTAGTTCCTCAAAAACCTCTATTATGGGTTACATTTTGAAGATGCAAGAAATTGCTGCTCGAGCTAATATTGATGAACTTCAGACAGTGCACTTCATAATTGGTTTTCGAGATCGTTCTTCAAATATTGCTATTTTGTATCCAGCTCAAAACCTTACACAATTAAAGAAATTGTCACATCGATATGCGCAACTACGTCAATTGTATTCTACTCAGTTCAATTCATTAACTCGCAACCGTTGTGATCAACGTGAAAAATTGCAAGTTTGCAGTTTTTGCAGAAAAATTGCAGTTTCAAAATCGTATGGTACAACTGAAGTCAATTCGATACGATGTTATAATTGTTCCGGCGCAGGTCATTTATCAAGATCATGTCCAGAACCAAGACGAGAGCCTGGTTCATGTTTTAGATGCGGTTCGTCACAACATACTATTCGTGATTGTCCAAAACCAGCTCCAAAGAAAATTGGCCAAGTTGCGTTAGTTGATAAATTTGGTTCCAAATTGGAAAACAATAATTTAATTATAAATGAATTAAGTCAAACTTTGTCGGAGATAAATAAGGTAAGTGTTGCTTTTCCTTCTGATGATGTGGTGCAGACATGTAATACTTTTGTTTCTCTTTTTGATACTGGTAGTCCGATTAGCTTGATGAGACATTCTGATGTGTCTAAGCCATTGATAAATTTAATGCAATATTCTGGATTCAAGGGGCTTGGCAATTTTCGATTATGCACTTTTGAAGAAACTACTATTCAAGTAACTTTTCGAAATGTTTGTAAAGCTATTAATGTTCATATTGTTCCTGATACATTTATTCCATTTTCATTGTTATTGGGTCGAGATTTTTTCAATGCATTTAATATCAAACTCTCTTTAATAAATTCAATTCCAAATAAAATTTTGAAACCTAAAATTGAGATTATTACTAATTCTGAAAAGAAAAAAAGAAAAATTTCTGATAGGTATTACATTGTGTGTACTCATCATTGGGAAAAATGAGTCCAAATATTGTTTCCACGTGTAAGTCATGCCATGAGTCCCTATATGATAAAAATGTGATATTTGATGATGTGGACATTTCGGACAACGTTGATCAATCCCTTCCGTATATTTTTGCTATTGATTCTAGTAATGAATCTGCAGAATTATATGATATTAATCCTAAACTTAATTTGAATCATCGTGAGTCAATTCGGAAAATTATTGATGATGATTATTTAGATTTATCAAATATACCTTTTGTTGAACATAATTATGAAATGAAATTACGATTGAACTCGGATATTCCGATCAGTTCATCACCAATACGGCTTTCTTATAATAATCGACATGTAGTTGATAATATTGTCAGTGATTTGTTACAGAAAAACTTTATACGACCAAGTCATTCTCCGTATGCATCGCCAATAGTTTTAGTGTCTAAGAAATCTGGTGAGAAACGCATGTGCATTGATTATCGTCCATTAAACAAAATTACAACTCGTGATAGTTACCCATTACCTCTTATTGATGATTGCTTGGAGCGAATGGAAGGTAAACAATATTTTACAGTACTTGATCTTAAAAATGGTTTTCATCAAGTGAAAGTTTCTAACGACTCAATTCAATACACTTCATTTGTTACACCTAGTGGCCAATATGAATACACTCGAATGCCGTTTGGTTTACGCAATGCTCCTGCCGTTTTCCAACGATTTATCAATTATTCTTACAGTCCTTCATTCAAGAAGGTTCTGTTGTTGTCTATATGGATGATATAACTATTGCTACTAAAACTGTGACAGAACATTTGGATTTGCTGCAACGAATTTTACGTAAATTAGCAGAATTTCGTCTAGAAATTCAAGTTAACAAGTGCCGATTTTGTTATTCTGAAATTGAATTACTTGGGTTCACAATTAATAAAAACGGAATACGACCTAATGATAAACATATTCAAACAATTACACAGCTTGCCATTCCTAACAATATTAATAACGTTCATAAATGTTTGGGTTTATTTTCATATTTTCGTCGCTTCATTCCGTCTTTTTCGCAGATTGCTCTTCCGTTACGAAATCTAATTAAGTCTAATACTAAGTTTGTTTTTGATGACAAATGCCTTTACGCTTTCCAAACATTACGCAATAAGTTAATTTCAACTCCGGTACTGGCTCTTTACAATCCAATTCGGGAAACAGAACTTCATTGTGATGCTAGTCCTTATGGATTTGGCAATTTATAATTTAATTTGTATAATTTTAATTTAATTTTATTTATAATTAAAATGCATATTTCTTCAACATTTGGTTTTGTAATGCATATTCGATCAGCAGGTGAATTGTGGCTTTAGATTTCTGACTAGGAAATATGAATTAATTGTGTAATATGAAATAGCAATATGTATGTTGCTGTCTCAGTCTCACGGACTCCGTCTCGACAAAACTGGAAAATGGGTAAAATAAAATATATGCCAGGAACTGAGTGAACCTATTCACTAAATATCGTTATTAGACGACAAATTATTGCAACGACTTTATTTATAACGATACATCCAACGACGAAGTGAAAAATCCTATTCAATAACATTATCGTTAATACATTGACCTTGAAATAAAAATCACAATACAAGTAGGAATTTTTGTTTAAAAGTTGGTAGTGTATTTGACAGAAATAACCTTAATTTTTCTGTCTTCATTCACATGCGGTTTTCATTTTGTTGTGTTCTTGTGTTTTTGTTGAAAATTTCTATTTATTCGAAAGAATGGCTCAAATAGCTGCATCTAAAAGAGCCCCCAAAACATCCCGTACGAACTATATTTAAATGAATTACGGACCAGTCAAAATTTTAAAGAAAACAAATTTACAGCAAGTGATCCTAATTCGCTCGATAAACAATGGGAAATGCTATGTAGCAAATTAAACTCGTGCGGTGGAGGTGCCAAAAGTATTGCGGGCTGGAAAAGGGTAACTTAAAGTTTGTATGAATTCTATAAGTACTTAATAGTTTTGTTTGCATTTTTGTACAGGTTTTTTCGGATTGGAAATGCCATGTTCGGGCTAAAGCTCGAATTAATCGTAATATTCGTTTGGAAACTGGTAATCGTGGCCCACCGATCAAGCCATTAACAGATATTGAAGAACAATTGCTTTCAGTGACTGGAGAAGTTGTTATAGAGGGTTTTAAAGCTGTGGACGAATTTGGATTAGGTATTTTTTAAATATAATAACTAGAGCATATAAAGACTAATGTTTACACCGAGCACATAAGCTGCGGTTTATTATTGTGACTGAAATATTTTATAAACCGCTTTGCTGTATACGGAAAAAGCCCGAAAAACCTTACTCAATATGTAGTGAGTGGTAGTTCTAACAAAAAGTATTTTGTTAAATTCAACAGATAAACCAGACGATGAGCCAGATGATGAACGAGAAAATGAACCAGAAGGTGAACCAATTTTAAAAAACAAGGTCAATTTAATGGAAACAAAAACACCACAACGTCCAAAAGTAAATATAAAAAGCAAATACACTTCTAGCGAAGCTAGTTCCTCTAAAAGAAAGAGACCACGCAGCCTTGTGGGCTGTTTACAGGAAGTATTGTCTCCCCAATTCCATGAATCAGACGAAAATGAATCAGACAATAAAGAAATCTTAAATGTATTAAATTTAATTAATCAAAATGTAGTTGCTTTAACTAAAGTAGAAAAAAAAAATAAAGTTGAAACAATTAGAATTGCAAGTAAAATATCCGAATTATTGTTTTCAACTATCTGATGAGGATGACGAATCGGCAGTCTGCCGTGACTAATAACTATGCCTTTTGCTGCATTTATTTTTCTTTTATCTTGTAAAATTAAGTTTTTGATTCAATTTTAATTTATTTAATTAGTTCAATATACGTATATACAGTGTGAGTACAAAGTAGTGAAACAAAGCTATTTTTTTTTAGAAATTAGAAAAATGTTTGTACTAATTATTGTCATTTTAGTTTGTACTAAAATGTCGCTATTGAAAAAGTTATAGCCTTATTTCACTACTCTGTACTCACACAGTGTGTTTATAATATATAATAGTTTAGTTTCATTTAAATTTAGATTTAGGTTTTGAATTTAATTTTAATAAAACATTTATTTAAAATTTAATTTCGTTTTTATTTGTGGAAATACATTAACTTAACAAGGAAGGTTTAAAAGACCTCATCTATAATTGTGAGATATTTTTATTGTATTAAAATGCGTATAATATGTTATTACATGTTATTTAATTAAAATTAATTTTCCTCGTTTTTAAATCTGAAAATTGTTCCTAATTAAACGATTTCGAATTGTGTTTCCCCAATTTAAAATAGCTGCATCATCTACGTCATCAATTTCGTTTATACCAAAGTTCTCGTCATTGTTTTCCAAAATTATTAATTCTTCATCAACTAAAAATAGTTTTTTTTAAATTTAAATCGAATATCAATATTATAAATGTTACTAGGAATATTTCTCATTAGCAAAATATTATGCAAAATAGCACAAGCATTTATTATGTTTGCCGCAGTCTCAGGATGGTAATGTAATACTCTATCATGATGTAAGCACCGCCAAATTTCCTTTAAAATACCATTGCAGCGTTCTATACAATTTTTTATTTGTACATGTGCATGGGTATACCGCCCCTGAGGTGTTTCTGGTGCAGCACCCACTATTGGAGTTAACAAGTAGGGTTGCAGCGGATAACCCGAGTCACCGAAATTATTAGTGTTTTAAATTTTTAAATACTAGATATAAATTATTTCTATATAAACCTATTAAATACGATGTATGGTCACCATTAATAAAATTTTGTTTTAAATGCCGTTGTATGTTGCTCATTCTCCATATGGCTGCGTCATGAACGCTCCCAGGATATCGAGCATTAATGGCTAATATTTTAGTATTAACATCACAAATCAAAAAACAAATAATTTTAATTCCAAAAATAAATCGGAAAAATATAAATTTATACTATTTGACAATTGATACTAAAATTTTTTTTCTGTTTATGAATACGTTTGCTGGATATCCTAGTCGAAAGTAGCTTGGTGTAACTATTTTTACGTGAGTGCAGTCAATGCACCCAATTACTCCAGGTATTTGAAATTTTCTATAAAATCTAATTACTAAATAAAAAATAAGTTTTGTCAGGGTATCGTTTAAACAGACCCCTCTTTTACGTTGGCCGCCTCTTCGGCCGTAGCAGAAAACCGTAGATATCTTCCGCCTAGATGCCTAACAAAAACATCCACAACTTCAGTGATTGAACGGCTTATAGATGCTTGTGACATACTATTTAATCGATCTTGTCCAATAGATTTTTGGTAACTCCCATGAGCCAAAAAGTGTATAGCAACAAAAAACTATTTCGTTTGATTAAAGAGTTATAATAAAATAAAATTATTGTTATAAATTTAACTTACTCGTGCAATAGGTGGTATTTTAGTTGTTCGTTGGCCCAGTTGCAAAAACTCATTTATTTCATTAAAAATGTCGAAAGCCACTTCTCGGTTTAGGCGATACATTCCTCTAAAAACCTCATCGGGTAGTTAAAAAGGATCAATAGAATCTCGTAAATTACGCATTAATTGTCGATTCTCATACCTAAAAAACGTAAAATATGTATAGTTAATTGACAAAATAATTAAACACATTTTTTTTATTGTATTATTATAATTAATATAAAACTTAAATAATATCTTACCTTCGTTCTAACTCATTTATCATTAAATTCACAAAATAATCTAAATTATTCATGTTTACTTTTGGCAAATTTAACCACAAAATTGTATGTAGTTATACAACGACAGGTTCAGAGATAATGTTGAGTAACGACGTTACTTGTCGTTAGTAAGCGACAGTCGTTTACTTATAGAATTGTAAAAATCGTTCACAAATCGTTAATGAACGATAATCGTTCAATAACGATGTCATTAAGCTTACTGAATAGGCCCCTAAGTCTGCTTGCCACCCAACCGTTTGCCACTCACGCCGTCAGCTACGTAGCGCGTATCAAATAATGACAACGAACTTGTTTCGATACAAAAATGCAATTTTATTATCAACAAACAAAGTAATACGAAAAGTAACAGTAATTATTGTTAAAGACACGCGTCTGTCTTCTCAGTCGGTAAAGATGTATATCTGTTTTTCTTTTTGCAGTTGACCGTGTATTATTGGTTGCCTATACTTGGTTGGTTTTGGTGCATTGCCACAGTACTCCCCCTCAAGCAACTTTGAGTAGTTGCGAAATGAGCAGCTCTCGGACCTTGGTACGTTCGTAGAGGTGTTTCCCTTGCTTCACTGGTTGGCTTTTCGGAACAACAGGGCTTCAATCTTTCAGTAGATACAGTGGTTTCTTTTCCATTAACATCTAATTTATACACTCTATCTGAAACGCGTTCAATGACTTTGAAGGGTCCTTCATACGGAGCTTGCAGTGGTTTTCTTACTGCATCTGTTCTAACGAAAACGTGTGAGCATGTACTTAAGCTTCTATGGACAAAAGAAGTCTTCTTGCTATGATGTGCTGTGGGAGTTGCGCGTACCGTCCTCATATCTTCTCTAAGCTTTTCTAGGAAAATTTGCGGATCTCCGGACATTTCCTCATTAATGAAAAACTCTCCTGGTAGGCGTAATGTTTGTCCATAAAATAATTCCGCAGCTGTTGCGTGAATATCTTCCTTAAAGCTTGTACGAAGGCCCAATAAAACGGTCGGTAACACTTCTGTCCACTTGTTTGTACTGTGGCACATAATAGCCGCTTTCAGTGATCGATGCCATCGTTCGATGATTCCATTTGAGGCCGGATGATAAGCCGTTGTACGAATTCTTTTGCAGCCAATGAGATTCGTGAGGGCTTTGAATAGTTGCCATTCAAATTGGGTACCTCTGTCTGTTGTTATCGAAGTTGGGGCTCCAAATCGTGCCACCCACGTATTATAAAATGCCGACACGACCGTATGGGCTTCAATATTTTTGATTGGAGTTGCTTCGGGCCAGCGCGTAAACCTGTCGATCATTGTCAAACAATATCGATATCCTTCAGATGTTGGGAGTGGACCGACGATGTCGATATGAATCTCGCTAAATCTAACATTTGCTATTGGAAGGTGTTCAGGAATATTCTTAATGTGTCGATGAATTTTATTTCGTTGACAGGTGAGGCACGTTCGAACTCATTCTGTAATAACTTTGGACATTCTTGGCCACACAAATGTTTTTTGAATTAGTTTACGCGTAGCTCGGGCGCTTGGATGAGACATTCCGTGAGCTGTATCAAAAACTTGTCTTCGGAGCTGCAGTGGAACGTAGGGCCTAACCTCGTTGTTGGAGATATTGCAATAGAGAGTGTCATTAGAATTGTCGATTCGAACTCTATGCAATTCGATTGCCGTATTTGATTGAAGCAAATGTTTTAATTCTCGGTCTTGTTTTTGAGCTTGTGCTAGTTCTGCAGTACTAACAATCACTGGCATTTCGATAGCTTCCACTCGTGATAGCGCGTCAGCTGTGATATTTTCTGTGCCACTGATGTGAATAATTGTTGTAGTGAATTGACCAATGAAATCAAGTTGCCTCAGCTGTCTAGGTGATGCTTTATCTGCTTTCTGCTGAAAAGCATAGCTGATCGGCTTATGATCAGTTCGAATTATGAGTTTACGGCCCTCCGCCATAAATCGAAAAAATTTTAAGCTCTCGTAGATTGCCAACAGCTCGCGATCGTATGTGCTATAGTTTTGTTGAGTACTGCTCAGTTTCTTTGAGAAGAATCCTAAAGGTTCCCGTCTTCCATTAGTGAATTGCTCCAACACTGCTCCCATTGCAGTATTTGACGCATCTGTTGATAATGTTAGGGTACTGCCTTCGAGTGGATGTGCTAGTAACGATGCGTTGGCTAGCTGCTGTTTGCATTTGTCGAAAGCATCGTTAGTTTCTTCGGTCCAGGTTATCAACCGCTTGTCATTTTTCTTCGCTCCGTGGAGTAATTTGTGTAGCGGCGCTTGTACTAGAGCGGCGTTTTTGATAAATCGTCGGTAGAAATTAATCATACCCAAAAATCTTCTCAGGTCTGCCAATGTAATTGGCTTTGAAAAATGTAACAATGCGTCGACTTTGTCAGGAATTGGTCTACTTCCTGATTTGTCAATTAAATATCCTAGGTATTGAATCTCAGTCTTGGCAAATTGACATTTAGACACGTTAATTGTGATGTTGAATTTTCGAAGCCGTTCGAATACCAGCCGTAAGTGTTCCAAATGTTCAGTTACATTGGCAGACGCGATTAGAATGTCGTCAATGTAACAATAACAAAAGTGTAAACCTCTAAGTGCTGAGTCCATAAATCTTTGAAACGACTGAGCCGCGTTACACCAACCGAAGGTCATCACATTGAACTCAAATAAACCGAACGGCGTGATTACGGCGGTTTTGGGTCTGTCTTCTGGCGCAACGGGTATTTGATGGTAAGCTCTTGTTAGATCCAGCGCTGTAAAAATGGTGCATCCCTGTAGTTGATGTGAAAAAACCTGGATGTGAGCAATAGGATATTTATCGGGTGTTGTGACGCTGTTTAGGCGTCTATAGTCTCCACAGGGTCTCCAATCGCCAGAACTTTTCCGTACTAAATGTAAGGGGCTTGCCCACGGACTGTTCGATGGTTGGCAAATGCCTTGCTGCACCATGAATTCAAATTCTGCTTTTGCTGCCTTGAGCTTTTCCGAAGCTAAGCGGCGTGGTCGTTCTGCGATGGGCCTGCCTGTCGTTAAGATGTGATGCTGAACCCGATGCTGTGTTTGAAAAAAAGTTAAAGTTAAAGTTAAAGTTGAAAATTTTATTAAAAATTGTGTTAAATGTATCATGTATTCTGTGCCATCACATAGCAACACCCGTACATTGCATCATATCCCTAAAACACCTATACCATTTGACACCATTCATGTTGATCATTTTGGTCCCCTACCATCAATTGCTTCAAAACGTAAACACATTTTCGCTATAGTAGATGGTTTTACGAAACATGTTAAATTGTTTGCTGTCAATTCTACTAGTACAAAAGAAATGTGTGCATGTTTAGATAAATATTTTGATTTTTATAGTAGACCTCGACAAATTATAAGTGACCGGGGTACATGTTTTACTTCACTTGAATTTAATTCCTATATTCTTAATAAGAATATTGAACATGTAAAGATTGCTACTGCTTCAGCACAAGCTAATGGTCAAGTGGAACGTGTAAATCGAATTCTTAAATCTGCATTGGCTATAATTTCTGAACCGGTTCAACACTCTGATTGGTCTAAACTATTAATTAATGTTGAATTTGCTATTAATAATTCTGTGCATTCAGTAACTAAAATCACTCCTTATCAATTGTTATTTGGTGGTAATCAACGAGGTCGTGATATTGATACCCTTACTGAATTTTTAGATGAGAAATTGATTTCAGTTAATAATCATGATTTAAATAATTTACGGTCTATAGCTTCTGAAAACATAAAATTATATCAACAGAAAAGTTCAAATAATTACGCACTAAAACATAAATCGCATATTTCATTTTTGGAGAATGATTTTGTCGTAATACGAAATGTTAATAGTACAGTTGGCACTAATAAATGATCGTTACGGTTCTTCCAAATGATCGTTACGTTGTTCGAGATGTTAAAAATTGTCAACAAACACAGTTACCTTATGATGGCATAATTGAAGCATCTCGAATGCGCTTATGGGCTGATTGGCGTGACTCGTGTGATGATTCAGAAAAGTAGCACTGCTAATTTATTGCTAAAATACTATTATTCTAAATTTATATGTACTTGATCGAGTCGATCAATATTGTCAGGATGGCCGAGTTGTGATCTTTAATCTACTTGCTATTAAGTTTATTTAATTTAATCAGAATACCATTTATGTGACGTAATCACCTCGTTATTCTGTTGATTTTGGTTGCTAAGAAGTTATTCAATATAAATGGCGATTTTATATAAATTAGAGTCAGTTGTAATTGATAAGAGCTGTCATAAAGAACAAATGTCATAATAATAATAATAAAGAACTCATTACAATAGCGAAGTTTATTTTGTTTTTAAAGAGTTAAACACGATGTTCGATAACTTCGATGTTCCTCGAATGTTGTTGATTTTGTTGTTGTAGTGGTGGTTGCGATGGTGCATCCATTCGAATTTGCTTTCCTCTTTGCATACCCGATGATGCGCCACTAACATTACCAGAAGAGCTGGCTGTCGACGATCTTTTACGTCGCGATGATGATGATGATGATGATGATGCTTGAGGTTGTTGTTGTTGTTGTTGGGGTTGATGCATAATGGTTTGACTAACCGCATCATCAAACGAAAGTAAATCGGGGTCGAAAAGATTGTTTGGCAAATTATTCATTTTGTTTTCTAAAAAAAATGTACATAAAAATTTAATAAAATATTTATCAAAAATTATGCAAACTTATTATAATGTACTTACCAGATGATTTTGTTATGCACTAACTTCAAATGTTAGTGCATAAACTTCTTACACTTAGAAGTTATGCACTAACTTCTTACACTCTTAGCTTGAATGAAGATCAAATAGAAAATGAGAAATTATTTTTCAGAGTATCAATAATAATAATGCGCAGCTTGGTATTGAAAAACGCGTTGTTTTAGACGCCCCAAGCGTTTTTTAGCTGCATCAGCAAATGTTCCAGATTCCCCGATGCACTTTTTATCAGCCAGCTATTTATCCACACAGTACAAAGAATACCGACATTTATCACACAAAATTCTCAGAATTATACATGATTTCGCATGGCGGCATCATTTGTGTTCCAGCGTCCCCCTTTTACACTACTTAGGAGTCTTCTTGGTCGATTTATTTTCCACATTATTTATAGCAAACTGGACACTATGAATATGTTCATCCCAGCGTTCTTCTTCCAAGGTTGACGTCATTAGTGTACCCAAAATAGTTTTGTTAAGCCTCTCCACTTGCCAATTTGCCCTAGGCGTAGCCACAGCATTCAGAACGTGTTTAATATTATTGTTAAAACAAAACTCTTTAAACATGTGAGCAGTGAAACAGCTTCTTTGATCGGATACCAATATTTTCGGATTTCCATATGTTGCAACAATGTCCTTAAAGAAACTGATCACCAGTTTGGTATTTGTAGATTTAACTGGTTTTAGCAAAGCAAATTTTGTGAAAGCATCAATCAACAAAATTAAATGGATGTTGCCCAGCTTACTCTTAGGAAAAGGACCTATGTAGTCAACATGTACCATTCCAAATGGTCGTCCAATCTTAACTATAGGATGCAAGAATCCTTCTTTCTTTCCAGAAGACTTCTTATTAAACAAACATCGTATGCAACAGGAGATATATCGTTCAACATATTCACGCATTTTTGGAAACCAATAATGTTTGCAAAGGCGGTTCAATGTCTTTTCCACTGCAAAATGTCCTAAATCATCATGTGCAGCTTTGACCACTTGCTGTCGCATTCCTTTCGGCACAACCCACTGAACGCCATGAGTTGTATTGCGATACACCCTACCATCTCTTAATGTATAGTTCTGATGCACACTCTTTTCATAATCACCTTCTGGTTTCTTTGACAATATGGTATGTATTTCCTTGACTTTTCCGTCGGTAAGTTGTCCTAATAAGATCCAATCAGCTTTGTTCAATACGCATTATTTGGAAGTCTTCGTCGTAAATGCTACTTGCAGTGACGTCAGACGGAATTCATCAAAAAATTCTTTTTTCTGAATTCTGAATTCTTCATCCACTTGAATATTCATTACTTTGGGTATTTCATGAGTTTATTTTAAGACTTTCAGATTGACGTCATCTTTGACAATAATCACTTCGGGTAATTCCGTAAAGTTCCTTCCTATTAATAGTGGAATTTTTTGAATATTATTAGGAACAACGAACACTTTGATTGGGGCGGTGACTTCTTCGACAGTTAATAGTAAGTCGACAGTCCCCAGTGTCTACCATACCATGTCCGTAACCTCTTAGAGCCGGCCTTTCGCGATTATCACACTGAAGATTAAAACCATCTAGTTCGCATTGCCTTAATTGTGGAACAGGAGCTTCCTAAATCTAAGTATGCCTTTGTTTGGTTCGAATTATTGATGACGACGTTCTTATAAAATTTTTCATTGTTCTTATCGGAAGGCGTTCTACAATCCAGCAATGCAACAGTCTGATTTGGCGTCTGATTTTTCTTTTTAAAGCAATCTGCTTCGATATGCCCGGTCCGTCTGCAGTAATAATGACGCTTGATGTTTGTTGGCTTATTTTCCTTGCACATTCTAGCCAAGTGTCCTGTTTTACCACAATTAACACAATTTCCCGACCCTGAAGGCTGATTGCGATTTTGAGATCTTGAGTGATTCGGCTTGACAAACGATTTGTAACCGCTGGAATGATACTTTTCGGTTTTTCGTGAAGTTAAAAATTTCAGTGATCCAAAATAACCAAAAAGTGAATCCGTAGTTTGAGGACGTCCCGCTTTCGCCCCTGAATTAACAACTGGATCGTCAATTCCACCAATCACGCAGAACACTGCATTTACTCCTTCTATTTTGCACGCGTTAATAAGTGCCAATTTTTCATAAAAATATCTGACGTAACTTTCCTCGAATCTTTTGCGACGACCCATCATTTCCTTTAAAGTATCATAATAGTCGCGTGTATATGGAAAAGCGCTCATCATTTTTTCTTTCCATTCGTCCCAGGTATATTGATTGTTGGTAAACTTTTATATCATAATTCAGCTAGTCCTTTAAGTTTCGCCATTGCAAAATAAATTGTGGATTATTCGGACCAATCAAATACTTCACGTAAATCATCGATTTTCTGGCACCAGTTTTGAGAATTCTGTTCCATATCTTCTGGATTAAATACAGGAATTGCGTCACCTTTCGACGTCGATGAGGTTGACTTTGACTTCTTTATAAACTCGGCCATGACATTAGCTAGTTGTTCCACAGAATTAGTAGTTGTCGAAACATTGCTGCCCGCACTTTCATCTTCTAGTGCTTCTTCTGAGTTTGGATGTACTCGTTTCAAATGATACTCAGTTAATTACTCACCCAAATCCAATATGAAGCAACGCAGTTGAATAACTTGGTTTTCGATTGATAGTTTCGTTTTATAGCAACAAAATAATCAACAACCGTGTGGAATGCACTTTTTTCTAATACTATTTTAGAATAATAACATTCTTAAACTAATTTTAATTTGAGAATGTACTCATTCTGCAACAAGTGCAAAAATATTCATTCTTATACAACTGATAGAATGACCACATGTGGCGCCATCATGGAAGTTGACGGAACATTAAGCTATTGTATTTTGATTAATGAATTATTCATTTAACTTATTAATTGTTGATATTAGTATTATTATAATTCAATCAACTAAATCATTCATATTTAGAACATTCTTTATGACATTTTATAACTAATTTTGTTTATTAATACATATATTATAGCGGCGACATCAGTGAACTAATTGCCAAAAGCGACTAATTGCGTAAAAACGTAAAAACTGACGTATTTTAATTGACGATAGTATTAGAAAAAGTGTAGTCTGAAACTCGCCGGAATGAATATTCAGCCCTCGGGCTGAATATTCTCATTCCGCACTCGTTGCAGAATATACTATTCCACCAAAAAATGACGTTTCTCCCCTTTTCCTCTCCAAAGTCCAAATCACCAGTCACACGAGATGTCGCTATGCTCGATTGCAAGTGTCTCAAGTATAGTACAAACTATTATCTAAAGTCACGTTACAAAATACAATCAAACCCAAGAAATAAATGTAATTGTTTAATGTGATAAATGAATACAAAACGTACGATTATGCATATACAACAATAAGGAAACGAAAAAATCAAAATTCTCACAGAAGATTTAAACTTTCAATTAGAACATTTCAATTATTATTTTGAAAAAAAAAAATAAACGTCTTCAACTTCATTAAACATCAAAAACAGAAATATTAAAATGTCGGCTAGTGAAATTATTTGTTTTTGCAGATACTTATTATGTATAATCATAGGACATTTGATTTCAGAAAATAATAAATACTGGAAACTGTATCTTTTACTTAGGGAAATAATCTCTATAGTAACAAGCCCCACAATGTCCATTGCAACAACAAATCTTTTAGCTAAACTTATTTCGGAACATCATCAGCTATACCTATCTTTATTTTCTCACAATAAACTAACACCAAAATTTTATTTTTTGTTACACATACCTGATATTATTTTAGAAACCGGACCTCCAATACATTAATGGTGTATGAGATACGAGTTAAAACACAGGCAGTTAAAATCAGTAGCTAATGTAGTTGCTTCAAGAGTAAATATTACAAAGACTTTAGCAATAAAGAATCAACTAAAACTATGTAGTTAATTGATGTTAAATGCAGGTTTTGATACCAAAATACCTTTCGGTAAAAATGTTCATTTTTTAAATCTAGAAAACAGTAATTTTGATAGTAAAATTAATGATCTGCTCAAGCAACAACATTTTACTGAAAACCTATGTAAATCTAACTATCTTATAATACACAGTACAACTTATAAAAAAATGATATTAATTTAGTTTCAAAACATAATGTTTTGCCATTTTTTGGTAAAATAAAAATGATTTTTATTAATATTGAAAATTCAATTTGCTTCTTATTTCAAAAAATTGATACTTTATGTTTTAATAACCATTTGCAAAGTTATAAGATAAATTTATTGAGCGAATATGATATTATTAATCATAAGAACCTATTTTATTTTCACACTGTAGTATCTACAGTACATCAAGACCAAGGTCTGTATATACTAGATTGCCTTCTAACTTTGCGGGAACATCCGGGGCATTGCGGGGATCAAGCGTCATCATGTATGCTCCTCAGTTCTTCTGTATATAGCACAGAGTACAGACCGTGTCCGTATACGCAGGGAAAATTAAGTGGTTTAGAAATTTTTATATTATTTAACATATGTGTTGACTATAAATGCGAAAATTAGTTTAGTTGTTGGTGATAATTGTTGATAGTATTAGTTTTACCTACCCAGCAAAGTGAAGGTACGTGTTCAAAGCTTTTTGGTCATAAATTATTAGCTTTGTTCGTAGAACGATTTGAAATAAAAATCACGTACTGCTTCAAATCGCATGCGCGGTCGATGACTAGTCAGAAACTATCCGAGTTTGATACGCTCTACGAACATTAATCTAAATCCAGTTCTTGAAACATAACCTAGCATCTGTCATCTCGTATTGTTTTGATTTTACGGCTTTGATTTTAACAAAACAAACCAGTCAAGTAAATAATGGATAATTCTACTAATAGTAAGTTTGTACAATTATCATAATATATTTAAAGTTTGTATGCTTTATTGTATATGTAGAACCACTAACAGTATTTCTCTTTTAAGGTGTGTTAAGTGAATATGTTATTCTCAACGATGGCGTTTTATTAGAAAATACCTCAACAAATATCGTCGAAAGGAATGATACTACATTTTTTTCGTGGACATACAATGCAACTTTAAGTTTCTTGGATTTATACAAGAGTTATCGCAATCAAGTTGGAGGTTTTCAAATTCGAAATCAAAAAAAATTATGGGAATTAATTTCAATTCAGCTAAAAAAAAGTGTAACCTATTTGTCACTGCATCCAACTGTGAAAATCGATGGCGCGTACTTGAAAGAAATTATAAAAAATATGTGGACAATAATAGGAAGACAGGGCGGGGTAGATACGACATTCAATTTGCGACTGAGATGGGCAAAATACTGAACAAAAAAAAAATATTTCCCCAGAATTATTATTGTCCACAGAGACTATTAACCATCTTCCACAAATAGTAGAGTGCGAGGCTAGTCAATCATCTCATCCTGGTACATCCAATAGTCCTGCAGAAATATCAGTCCTGCAAGAAGAAACATCAGACAAAAGTAATGCAGCAGAAAACCTTGAAATCAAAACACCACAAAAGACTGGCTTAAAAAGAACCAAGGTATTAATGAATGAAAATAAAACACCCATACAGATTAAAGGTAACATAAAGAGACTTAAAAACGATGTATTGGAACAAATAAGAATGGACCGGAAGCAGTATCAAAAAGCCAAATTGAATTTAACCAGAGAATATTTCAAAAAACAAATAGAGTTGGAAGAAAAAAAAATTGGAAGAGAAAATTAAGAGGAATAATTTAAATAAAGAAAGAAACCAATTAATGAAAAAAGCCATAGAAAAGGGTGGATCGCCGCTCTTTGATCTCAGATAAATCCGATGTTGTGTTATTTATTTAAACAAATTATCAATACATACATATATTTATTGTTCTTATTTTATATTTATTATTAATAAAAATAATCAATCTTGTTCTAGAACGGTCACAACATGATTTCTCATTTGAACTCCAGCCCTATCATTTCGAATTTCATCTCCTCCCTCTTCAAGATCCATGACAATTACTACATCGTTGTCTTCTCTATCTTCTTCTGGAAAATCATCGTCAATTGCCATGTTGTATAAAACACAGCAAGCTCTAAAGAAATGAACCATGTCATTCATTTTTCTCATTTTGAGATGATACAGTAGACGGAATTTTTGTTTTAATAATCCGAAGCAGTGTTCAATAACATACCGGTTTCTCGCAAGTTTTGAATTATACCTTGTTTGTGCTCTTGTCAGTTGACCTCTGTCGCGAAAGGGTGTCATCAAATGACGTAGACACGGGTATCCACTGTCACCTAAAAGGTATCCTTCCTGACACTTTTCCGCTAACGTATCACATAATGGCGATGCTCTAAAAACTCGGCTGTCATGAACTGATCCTGGAAATCCGACGAAAACGTCCCTGATAACTCGACGATGGTCACAAACAACTTGAGCCTAAAAAAATTACTCCAAATTAATCTACCAATATATTCTTAACCAAAATGCTAAAAACTATGGCGCTTATTCATAAAAATAATAAAGGTTTTATTTTATTTTATTAAATAAAATAATTAATATTAATTAATTAAATATTATAATATATTAATATTAATTATTATTTAATTTAATAATATTAAATTAGTTTGGTTAACTTAATTAATTAATTTTAATCCTTTTGTTTAATTTAAACTTTGACTTCATAATTTACAGCATTATAATTCATAAATATAGATTTTATGAATGAGCGCTTATGTTTTTGAATATGAAAGTACCTACATTAAATGAGAAAAAGTGTTTCCTATTATAATAAGAATCAGGATCATTCGTTGGTTTATCAATTCTAACATGTGTTCCGTCTATCACCCCAATAACACCAGGAAAACCATTTTGCTGAAAATGCTGTTGAATTATCAAGAATTCCTCTGCAGTTGACAATTTAATTGTTTGTTGCGATAAATTGCTAAAAAATAGGTCATCCTTTGGACAATCTTATGTAAGCTACTTTTAGATATGTTAAATCTGTCTGCAACATCTCTGAATCCTGCAGATTCATGACCAGCAAACCACAAAAATACCAATACAAACTGTAGTGTAGTAATCTTTCCATACTCTTCAACTTGAAAATGATAATAAGGTGATGTTGAAAACATTTCTGCTATATTTTCTGCTGCTACTCTATTTAATCGAAAGTGTTCAATAAATTCAGAATCGTTATATTGAGGTATGGTAATTTCCAAATAGTTCTCGTTTTTAGGTTGTCTTCTGAATTGTTCAATTAACTCGATTTCATCATCATCACTTGAGCTCAAATCAGAAAAATGCTCGTTTAAACTACTAGAACTACTACTTTCAATATCAGACATCTAGAAATAAATATATATTGTATAATTAGCAGTTTTTTCTTATATGTATTTGTATAATTAAACTAACCTTTAGGATCAATCAAGCTGTTAAAAACACTGACTTGACCAACGAAATTATTATTATTTATCAAACTTTGTTGGATAATCTCAAACAAATCACTATTCACTGTGCGCATGACTCTGATTTTAAATTTTCTAAATTATCAGAAATTATTCCAACGATTTGAAACTAGTAACAAATCGATTTGAATCATTCTACGAACAACAAACTAGTAATCAGATTCTCTGATTTTAGCTTCTGCGAACGGGAATATGGGTCTGCGCTTGCGCCTGATAGTTTCCAACCGTTTCTGACTGCTCTACGAACAAAGCTATTACTATTAGTTAATTTCGAGGTTAATTTGTATAATATTAGACCGATTGACTAAACTTTAAGCTTTTCTTTGAAATTTGAATGTTTTGCTGATTTTTTTAATTGACACGTTGTATTACTTTGTTTAATATATTATTACTGTAATAGATTCGACATGACTGGTACGATATGCAGTATTGCAACTTGCCCAAGTAACGCAAGAAAAGCGAAGAAAGCGGGGGAGGCAATATCTTTTTTTTCGTTCCCTGAAAACAAAGTTATAAGAGAAACGTGGATTGAACGATGTGGCAAAACCGGAAAATTTGATCCAAAAAACAAAAGGATATGCAGCAAACATTTTAAGCCCAGTGATTTTGAAGACTAACTTCAAGCTCGTCTTCTAGGAACCAGACCAACAAAACTAAAAAGTGATGGTTAGATTAGAAATAACAATTCAGTGACTCATTTTATTAATTTGTCTTTGCTTTTTTTCAGCGGTACCTAATATAAATAAATGTGGTTCAAACGGATCTTGCGGAAGAAAATTTTAAATCACCATCTGGTACAATGTCGTCAAAATAACGGATACAACTTGTAAAAAATCTTTTAGAATCTTCGCATACTTCATCTTCAAAACTACCTGCTTCAGATCAAGATTCAGATACTGCTCCAGGTAGTTCGGGTATCTGCTCCAGCGAATTTCGTGGTAAGAATTTTCTTAAGATGTATTATGACAAGCTGTTTTATTTTATATTGATTCAAAATAATTTGTTAACATTAATAATAAACTTAACTACTTAGAAGTGAAACGGCTTACCATAGAGATTTGATAATTGTATATATCTCTTATATGATTGTAATCAATTCTAAAATTCCTGAATATTTTTAGTTGAATTGCAAGAAACGCTAAAGGAAAAATCTTCGTATGAACGTTTGCAACAAAAATATGCTAACTTATTAAAAGAAAACAAAGCTTTGCGGAAGAAAACTGCTGATGATGAAAATCATTTTGTATATTTAAATAAGAAAAATGCGAAACTGCAGAATTGCGTTGACGATTATAAAGACAATTTTTCTTCAAAAATTCAAGAACTGATGAAAGATTTACTAACACCAAATCAACTTGAGATTGTTTTAATCAAAAAAAGTCGAGCTCGTTGGAATGCTGATAAAATTTCAAAAGCATTTGGATTAAGGTACTTCAGCAAGCGAGCATACATTTATGTTCGTGAGAAATTGAAGTATCCTTTACCTGGCATATCTACTCTTCAGATGGAGATGGAATTCATATTTGGAGATGGAAAAGAACCCAGTACTCGCGCCACTGTTATCTCATTTGATGAAGTTAAAGTTTCGAAATTGTATGAATATGATCAGCAAGAAGACGAGATAGTTGGAAAGCATAATTATATGCAAGTTGTAATGGCGCGAGGTCTATTCTCAAGTTGGAAACAGCCTATTTTCATAGGGTTCGATACTAAAATGACTAAAGCTATTCTGGACGAAATATATAAAGAACTTCATGATATTAACTACGATGTAGTCGCATGTGTGTCAGATTGTGGTGGAGAAAAAATGGGTTTGTGGAAAGAATTGGGAATTAACATCAATAAATCCTATATATATCACCCCTGTACAGATAAAAAAATATATTTCTTTGCGGATGCGCCTCATCTGTTAAAGTTAATAAGAAATTGGTTTGTGGACACTGGATTTAAATTAGAAGATGGAACCTTAATAACAAGTGCACCAGTAAAAAAGTTAATTGAAACGACAAATATGGAAATAAGTTCGTGCCACAAGCTGAACCATCTGCATTTATCTTGTGAAAATGCACAACGACAGAATGTTAGTTTGGCAGCACAGCTATTTTCAGATATGACAGGTACTGCTCTTAAAAAATACTTACCAGGCCCAGACCCTAAGTTAGCAGAAAATGTAGCCAATTTTGTTCAACTAATTTACTTGTGGTTCAGTTTAATGAACACTTATTCACCAGTTGCAAAGATTCCTCCAAAAAAACCATATGGCCAAGATTTAGACACACAAAATGAAGTATTGTCAAGAATTAAAAGAACTTTCTTAAACATGCGATGTTCCAACAAACAGGCGCTACAAATATTTCAAAAAGGAGTTATTATATCCACCAATTCACTGGAGCAATTACATGAAGATTTAACTAAACGATATGGTGTTGCGTATATTCTGACACATCGTCTAAATCAAGACTGCTTGAAGAATCTATTTTCTCAGGTAATTAATTAAATAATTAACTAATTACTAACTAATTAATTAAGTTTATACTATTTTCAGCACAGAACAAGGGGAGGCCTACATGATCATTCTTCTCCATTAAATGCTTTGTATCGTCTGAGGTAGTTCGGGTATCTGCTCCAGCAAATTTCGTGGTAAGAATTTTCTTAAGATGTATTATGACAAGCTGTTTTATTTTATATTGATTCAAAATAATTTGTTAACATTAATAATAAACTTAACTACTTACAAGTGAAACGGCTTACCATAGAGATTTGATAATTGTATATATCTCTTATATGATTGTAATCAATTCTAAAATTCCTGAATATTTTTAGTTGAATTGCAAGAAACGCTAAAGGAAAAATCTTCGTATGAACGTTTGCAACAAAAATATGCTAACTTATTAAAAGAAAACAAAGCTTTGCGGAAGAAAACTGCTGATGATGAAAATCATTTTGTATATTTAAATAAGAAAAATGCGGAACTGCAGAATTGCGTTGACGATTATAAAGACAATTTTTCGAATTATTGCGAATTTTTTTTGTGTTTTGAACACTTGAATGAAGATTTTCGAAATTGTAATCATGGTCAAAATATTGACCAAGAAAACAGCTTATCAAGTCAGGAAGAAATACTATGTCCTATGAACGACAACATCATTCAGAGGCAATCGGTTCCTGAGCCTGAGTCTTTTATTATAGAGGGTGAGGAAAGAGAAGGTATCATTAAGGCCCCAAAAATCAACAAACAGAAGCAAGCAAAAAGTTTAAGAAATCAAGGTAGTGGCTTGTTAGAATCTTATGGTACGTGAGTTACGCAAACATGGTGTAGCATTGCGCATTGTTAACATCAAATTTAACTTTTTTTCGCCATTTTGTAGCGGCAGATTCAAATAAACAGCAATTGCTCATGCCTACATGCCATCAAGTGTGAGTTGACTAATAGCCAATTTTCATCATCATTACTACCAATTTCACGCGTCATAAGTAAATAAGAGCTCTAGGTCAAAAAAATGTTTAATTGTTTATTTACGTAGGTAATAAATCTTATTGTAACTCTAGGTAAGGAGTATGTTAGTATGCAGACTAAGAAAACTGTTCCCGCCCGATATATGAAATCTCGATGTAATTCACAAATGTGTAAACTGTTCGAAAAAAATTGTGATGAAATATCCGAGGAACAAAAGCGTAACATCTTTGACTGTTTTAACGGTATTGGAGACTTACATCTTCAGAGAAAATTTTTGGCGTGGCATTTAGAAGTTCGGGCAACAAAAGAAACCACAACCAATAAAGAAAATTCTCGTAGGCAGCATACTATAATTTACAAATTAACAGTGGATTCTAAGGCTATTTTAGTATGTAAAAACTATTTTTGAATAGCTTAGGATTCACTGAAAAAATTTGCAGAACAGCTTTCATAAAAATAAATGATATAGGAGTGTTAGAAAAAGATCTAAGAGGTGGTAGGCAAAGAAGTGGAGAAATTAAAGAAAATGAGCGAAAGATGAATATTGCAGTAGAGCAACACATAAACAGATATCCAACTATAGAGCAACACATAAGGTTGACGAGAGAGCAACACATAAGGTTGAATCCCACTATTGTCGATCTCACACATCCAAAATGTATCTTCATCCAGACCTTTCCTTAAGAAAGATGTACAATATGTATCTCAATGATTTAGTAAATCAAAGAAAAAATACTCGCCTAGCAAGTTTTAGCACGTACAGAAATTTGTTTAAGCAAAATATTTTATCTTTTTTTTTCACCCCGGAAAGATCAATGTCCTCTTTGTGTGACTTATCATGAAGGAGACAATATCGTAAAAAGTAATTTGAAATGTAGGTACGATCATCATATAGCAGAAAAAACCAAAGTTCGGGAATTAAAATCAGAATGTAAAAAGGAAGCTCAAGAAGTTAGGAAGCGAAGTGTGTTATGTGGCGTGTTTGATTTGCAGCAAGTTATATATCTGCCAATTTCGAAGGAAAGTGCTATCTTCTACAAAAACCGACTATCTAATTTCAATATTACTTTTTACGATCTTGCAAGTTAAAATTGTTATTGTTTTGTTTGGCATGAGGCAATAACTAAGCGTGGTTCTTCCGAGATTGCCACATGTATTTTTAAAATATTGGAGGGTTACAACAAACAAGAATGTTACGGTTTTATTTTGAACCGTAACCTTTTTGTCGAGATTCGAACCTAAAAATAAGAAAAGTAAATAAAACTGGTTATTATTGGTATTCGACAACTTACCTAGGATTTAATCGCTTTAGAAACGCACCTTTATGGTTTATTTTTAGTTTTGGAACCTAGAAATTAAGGATATGTTTACATTTGTTGTGAAGTTATGTTGCACCGATTTAGCCAGTTTGATCGATTTTAAGTAATTTAGATAGATGTAATTAGCCATTTACCTTGGAATTTGCTTAAGAGCTGTGGATACAGCGGAATGGTCGGAAACACCAAACTTTGCACTTTATTTTGTTTGTTTATGCGATCGTTGGACGTCTGTCACGCGAAGAGGAGAACTAGAGGTCATGGGTTTAAAGTTAGAAATTGCCACCGATCCGAACGGGTACGTGTCAAAGGTTACTACGGGACAGCCATTTTAGGTCTTTAATATCCGGCCTCGTGGAGCTCTTTTCAAGTTTAGTCTTCAAGTGAAGCAGACGCATTTTGCGGATTTATTGAAAAAGCATCCACTGGCCTTGCTTGTAATATCATGTCATTTAAGTGAATTTTTGTGCTTGATGTAAGCCTTCGACATTTGTCGGATTTTATTGCTTAAATTTACAATTGCGCGATATTTGGCTCTCCAGTGGGATTTTTGAACCGCACTCCTGCTTGGTTTGGTAAGTAAATCTTTGACGAAACTCTGGTTCGACCTTTTAGCTGTGAGAGCGTTATCGATTTGGCCGTTTTAGACAGTCGTTTTCGTAACTTTTGGTTCACTGTGCGAACTTGCTAAGTTTGGACTTCACCTTTTCTTTCCTGGGAGAAATCGCTCCTGATTTGGCCTCTTGGACGCGGGAAATTCGCTCGGGATTTGGGGCATTAAATCGAGTACCTGGACTGTAAACTTGGGTCCGACGACAATCTCGGCATTAGCCGTACTCCGACGATAATAAAGATAAGTGATTTATTTGTATTGTACTGGCTCTGTGCCTCTTTATTGATTCGACAACCTTTAACCATGTTAACGACGGGTAAGATGCACTTTATTCGGCGAGAGTCAAACATATCGCACTAGTTGGGTATATGACCCTTCAACCCGCCACGATAATATATTTAAACCGGTAAACGACGGATAAGGTGCACTTTATTCGACGGGAGTCGAACAATCGTCATAGCTAATTTGTCGTAACCTGATTATTTGTACACGGAGTGTTTACGTACTTGCTCTACCAAATCACTTCATAAATTCTGCACTATCAGTTTTTTGTGTGATCACCTGGCTAGTCCAGTTGAGTATTGTGACTTATTTGATAATTAATATAATTATTTTTGGGATCAATTCGCTGTTTAGTCTGATCGCTGAGCATCTGCTGAACATCTGATTTCCCGTTTTTCTGTATTGTAGGGTTTCGGTCAAACTAAGTAGGGTCACAAAACGGGTGGCGCTCTTATTATAAATTTGACCCACACCACTCACCACTGAGAAGCCGTGGTACTTAGTTTGATTATAACCCGGCCCCAAACCATTGTTAACGTTTTAAATTGTTAATAGCAATTTTTAATGTGACAAGAAGTTAACAAAGTTTCTCTATTTGCTGATGGGTGTTATGGGCAGAATAAAAATACTATAGTTGCTGCAATGTTGCTATACTTTTTGAATAAATTTTCATGTTTAAAAGAAATTTCTTTACGCTTTTTTGCAACAAATCACGGACAGAATGAAGGAGATTCTGCTCACAGTGCTATTTCTACTGCACTTTTGGCTGCAGGAAACATTTACGTTCCGTCGCAGCTTCACCCTATAATTCGTTTGGCCCGTTGTAAACAGCCTTATAAAGTTATACCAATGAATTTTGATGATTTTCGGGATTTCAAGTCGTTTTCGAAGGAACTTAGAATTTTGTCAACAAGAAAAACTGAACAAAGAAATAAAATTAAATGGCCAGAAGTAATGGAAATGATGGTATCCAAAAAACTTCTAAATTTTTTTTTTATCAAAACTAGCCACCTTGAAAAAGAATACGATGCTATTTCTTTAAAACATTTACAGTGTCCTATAACAAATATTAGAATCCATGCATTGAATAATGAACTTATAAAAATAAAAAAAAACGGAAGTATGCAGATTTAATGTCAATGTGTAAAAGAGAGACACCCGTTATTCGACTGACGGAGTTTCAAGATTTTTATCTATCTTTACCTCATGAACAAGAGTAAACTGCTGAATCAACATAGAATTAAAAAATAAATCGTTTGTATTTTGCTAGACATACGCAT
This sequence comes from Cryptophagus acutangulus, assembly GCA_963556235.1. NCBI lineage: Eukaryota > Metazoa > Arthropoda > Insecta > Coleoptera > Cryptophagidae > Cryptophagus > Cryptophagus acutangulus. The sequence continues at coordinate 1,898,550 of OY744561.1, forward strand.
AATACCAAAATGAAGAATGTCTGTGGTAAAAATACAAGTCTCTCTTTGATAGATCGAACATATCTTACATTATAATATAAAATATTCTCACGTAAAGGCGTATATAACACTATATATTCGTCTTTTTAGTTGTACTAAAAAAGTAAGAGTGGTACTCTAAACTATATTGCCCTAAAGAAAAAAAAATATTAGTCATATTTCAATTCTAACTTTTGAATTTTCGAAGTAGCAAAATAAAATTAATAGAAACCTTAACCTATAGTTCATTTTCATTTTTACTGTCTCCTGTGAAATTCACAAAATTTAGATACGCCCATACGTGATATGGGGGACGATTTTATGTTAATAGGTTGGCAAACATGTTAAGCCTGGTTTTCATAGGGTATGGTATATGTATGGTAAAAATTAATGTGTAAGAATTAGTGGTATTGGAATGTGTATAAAGTGGAGCGTTTACAGTCGTAGTGTATTTGTAGTTGCGGCAATGCGCTAAGTGCTATGCGCATGGATTGGACATAAAAATAGAGACCACGTTTTAACCTCCAAATAATCTGTCACAAGTTTGTCATTGAACACATTGTGCATTGCTTAGTAAAAATTAAATATAATGAACTCTATAGAAGTTGATCGAAAGTTGGCCACTTTATGGCACAATTTTCCTGCAATATGGGACCGTAAATCGGCTGCATTCAAAAACCGAATTTTAAAAGAAAACTCTTTTAAACAACTTGCGGCCCAGCTGGATGTTTCAGGTGGAATTATAACAATATAGTAGTGTACTGTTTGTGAGGAACGTGTTTGTGTCTGTGTTTGTGAGGAACGTTACAAAAGTATCAGAGAAAGGTTTAGAAAAGAAAAAGCCAAAGAAAATAGTGAAACCAAATCAGGTGCTGGCCAGTGCTCAAGTTACAGATGGGAATTGTTTGACACATTAAATTTTTGGACGGATTTTATATTATCCTGAAGAAAGTAATTACTGATGCAGACTTTACATGTTGTTTAGTAGTAATAAAGTATACTTTTTAAACGTGTTACAACATTTAATTCATCTGCTATCGGAGATGTCACCCAAATAACTCAAATTAACGTGAAGCTGCAAGCAAAATCCAGCAAAGTGAGTATTTTTAAAATTATATAAGGGATTTCGATAACTCTAAACGGCCTCTAATAGATGCAGGCACGCTTTCTATTTATAATCACAATTAAGACGAGCGTTTGGTAACGCCCATTTAGAACAAGTGGGTAAAGAAGGTGGTAGTCCGGAGCTACTTCAAAAGGTTTCTTCTAGAATGCGCTGTGTGCTTCGTTTGCCACAAAATGTTACATTTATTTTTATAAAGCGGTATCTGTTGATGAAAATTAATAACGTATATTTCATGCCCAAAGAAATCTATCGTCTAACATTTTTAGCATATTACAATCGCAACAAAATATACATATATGCTTCTGCATAATAATAGTACATCTCTATTCTTTGTTTTATACCAAATCGAAAAAGGATAGAGATTTTAAAGTATTGATTTATTTATTTATTTTAATCAATACTTTAAAAGTCAAATAAACGTTTACATCTAATCTTATATAAAAAAAACTATATACAATTTCTAAGCCTGATGATGAGTTTATAAAAACTCGAAACACTGTTGCAAAAAACGTTTTATTTATTAATTTAATAAATATTATTTAAATTGTGGAGAGACATCAATTTTACTTCTCTCGTAGAGGAAGTATTGTATTCATGATTTTTTTCCAAATTTCACTTTTTTCTACTTTATAGAATGCGTTGATTACAAAAATTCTACTCACTAATTTCCGTCTGTCGGTCTGTCTGTCGGTCTGTTCGATTCTTTAAACCGCTATATTTCGGCATCTACTGACCCGATTAAAGCAAAATTTGCGTCTTTTGTTCTACCTGCCCATTGATTAAGCCAATGCAAAAAAAGTTAGGAAATTCTCAAGGACCTACGCATTATTGGCCAAAAACATGCCAAAAACAGCAAAATCGGTGCATCCACTTAATCTTCTAAAGTTGCAAACTGATTTTGATCAAACATTGAACATATGTTTTGTGTATACCCCAAGTGGTGAATGCTTTCAAAAAATCTGGAGTATTTTTAAGGGTTGACTTTTTATTAAGGATTGAAGGGTCAAAAAGTTGTCAAAATGCATAATTCGTAACGTGAATACCTGCCAGGAGAAACATTTTATTTGAACCAAATTTGGCATACATATTAGGAAAACATTGAAGAAAATGCTGGTAAAAATTTCATCCTCTAAAAATAAACCTTTGTGGCCTGTTGGTCCTTTAAATTATTTGTTCGAAAATTGACGGTGTTTTGATCCGTATATGTCAGCATAACACACCATTTTCCATCAGTAATTTTCTATATATTTACATAATGAGTGATTAAAAATAATTTACGACCCTAACTACACACCCCCACCCCCAAATATACAGTTTGAGTCATATGAATTGGATTTTTTTCATATTATATTTCTACTATACATTTAAAGCAAATTTACGAATAATCTAATTAAAAATAATATGCGACTCTTATTTTACAGCATCAACCCTTAATATACCCTTTACAGTCAAAATGCTCGGATTTCTTCTAAACTTGGATTCCAGTAGTAATTTTATAACTTATTTAATAACTTATCATTATTTAGTTAATTTAATTGAAATTAGGGTAGGTCCTACATTTTACAATTGTAACCCTTAATGCACCACTTACAGTTTGATTTTCAGATTTTTTTCAAATTTGTTTTCCAATAATAAATTGAAATATAATTTTAACTAGTTTATTCAAAAATAGGCTTGAATCCTCAATTCATGTTTTTAATCCTTAACACACCCCTTACACTGATAGTGCTGGGATTTACTTCAAACATTGATTTATATTTAAATCTAGCTTCAAATAGTTTCATTAAATTAGAGTACCTACAACAAATTTGTCACTTTTTAATTTTTTCATACACACGTTTCAACTTTATCGATTGAATTTGTTTCAAATTTGGTTCCTAGTTAAAATTTAAAAAGCATTTTTAGATAACCCGATAAATTTTTTTCAATAAAAGATGCCTCAAAATTCTAAAAATTCGAATAACAAATTTTAACGTAGCAACGAGAGAAGTACTGTGGAATCTCATTTCCAGCGAATTTTTTAATAAATTATAAATAACTCCACTTGAAGAAATGGACCATCTACTACTGGTATTGTTTCCAGCCTTGGGGTGTAAAATTAAACGGACAATAAGGAGCATCACAGTACCGATATAATCGACACACAGTATGAAAAAATGCTAAAAACCAAAGAAAAGTAAGATTGCATCATACTGGTACCATATATAATTTATATATATATATTTGCTGGTACTATTGATTCCCAAAAAAATTCTTGTAATGACCTTTCTTAATAATGAGTATTTTTCAATAATTTTTATTGTTTATACCTTCACGGCCCAATATTCAATTTTTTACCCAATTTTTTTTATATTATTTAATTTTTCACCTCAATACTGGAAACAATCTTTAAATTCATAAATATTGTCCTGGGTTACTTAATTTAAAAACGCTTAGCACTAGTAATATAAAAAGTACAGGATTATTTATTTATCTGCATCCTGCCTTGAAAATTATTATACATATTATCAATTATAAAATTTAAAAAAAAAAAACAGAATTTAAATAATGTTTGGCACAACTCAATGTCACTTTTAAATTACTATAAAGTCATGTGATAATTTTAACTAAAGTATACAGAAAAGTATATATAAAAATAGGAAACAAATCTTGTAGTTTACGTTATATTGTGATTTCCAATCCTATATCGTAAACGTCCGGAACTCTCGAGTCCTGTTACTCGACGTCCCGACTTAACACGTGCTATATATGAGCAAGAACAATTTTGCAATTGTAAAGTGGTGGATATTTTTCATTGTTTATAACAATTATTTGAGAGTGTTTTCGTTTCGTTTGTGTTCTTTGAGTGTTTGAGTGTTTCCTACAAACAAATAAACACAATGGGTCGTGCTCGTTTGTACGGAAGACGTCCTCATAAAAAGAACAAAAAATCCAGCTTAGCAGCGCAATTAACATGGGCAAAAAGATTGGCTAATGCGACCAGGTAAGTGACATTTCAATTAAAAACGTGATATCATTTGAAAGAAGTTTACTCTATTATAAGGCCGGCGAAATATTTGCAACGCTGCCGCCGCGGCGAAGTCGCTTTTCATGTAAATCAGCAACATACTTGCGGCGTCGCCGGGCGGCGATGTGGCTCAAAAGTTGTTTATGGCACTTCTGTAATGCCGAAATTATTGATTTCTTGTTGTCGTTCAGTGCCGTTGTATCAATATCATCTTTTATTTTTGTATTGGCTATTTGAATTCGTTGGATATTTTAGTAGAAAATCAATTTTTTACTATTTTAGCCAAAGATTTGGCTCATTTATAAACTAAAAAACATTATTGGCTAATTTAGTTACGGAAATTAAAGTAAATATAATAGCCAATAATTATAGTTAGTTTATAAACTATTTTTATCGAGTGGCTAAAGTATTTACTTCTAGTTTAGTGTTACAAAATAGCTATCATTGATGGCTAGTCAATAATTATAGTATTATTATTAATAATAGTTTATTTATTGTCAATAAATAAACATTAGTTTGAAATAACTTTTATAAATAAAACATAAATGTATGTTTTATATTCATAAGTTGGTAAAATGTATTAAGTATAATACCTCATTAACACATTGAAAAGTACTAAAATAATAAATAACCTATTCTGTAAGCGTTTTGTTATCGTTTGACGGATGATTAAAAATTAACGTTTTTTGCTCAGTTTGTAAATATAAACATATTAATATAAATAAAATAAAATAATTTCTATTTTATAAGTTAACAAAAATAATTACTAATATTTGCACGCCGAAATGAATACCAATTGCACGTTGCTAAAACAATAAAGCTTACAATTTCAACTGAATTAGCCAAGGTCTCTTGGTTAGTTTGTATACTAACTAAAAATAATGGATATTTTGTACCACTAAAATAAAAGTAAATACTTTAGCCAATCGAATCTAACTAGTTTACAAACTAGCCAGAAGCGTGCAACTTGAGAGCGTGCAACTCTCTTTTATGAAGCATTTTTCAAAAATTTTCTTTTATGAAGCTAATTTCTAATGTAGAATTCGTTGTTAAACTCTGGCAGGCTAATTTAGAGACACCCTGTATATACCGCTTTATATACATACACATAGTATATTTTTACTTATCTTGTAGGAAAAGTATTGTAACCGTGAAAAAGATTTTTTCTAATAGTCAGGGGCCTTTGGTAATTCCGTGGGCTATTTCGTGAAGGAAACAAGCGACCTGTTCCAACTTGTTTTTTAGAGTGTCCAGAATCTAAATCTCCAGATAGCTCTCTGAAAAATGATGCAGTGGCGTACAGGGGGAAAAAGAGGGTAAATTGTTACAAAAAATTATAAATGGTCAACGGTTTGTGTGCTAACTGAGATTTTTCAAAAAAAAAAAAAACAGTTTAATAATATATTTTGAACAATTTTAAACCAAATGGTGATCTCCAAATTTAAACAGAGGCGTGCAAAGGACACCGAAAAAAATTAATTTTCATCATCCGATGAATCAATGCATGAGTTTCTAATAATGTTAGCGCGTTTCGAATAATGTTAGCTGCTTCACATAAAGTTTTCATTTCTTCTTGCAAATCTTGGTTAGTATTTTGTTCAAGAACGCCTAATGCCGCATCGTTTGTTATTGCTAATGAAACCCGTTGTGATTCATTTTTCTTCTTAGAATTAGTAAACATAGATTGTAAGTGCGGAAGCTTCTCCAAAATTAAAACTTTCAATAAATTTCTGGAAAGTAAACGTTCTATCCGATTCATTTTTTGTTAGGAATAGCGATATTGGTCGCTCCGTGTGCACGAGCCCTAAGCGTATAGTAGACGTGAGGCTTAACGGTAACCATTAGCTCCATCTATACATCGACAGATGAGACTACATAATCTCTCGGCCAATCAGCGACGAATACGTGTACATACACTCTTCTTGAGACTTGCTGTTAACATTAACTCATTGACTTGTAATACATATTTCAACTTTTACTTTTTCAATACATTTTGTACACTAGAACTCCGGTTTGTTTATTCCGTCCGATTCATATACCTCTCAACAGGTTATGGGCCCAGGGTACGCGGTTGCAAAAGTTAATTAAACTTGTGAAGTGCAGCAAAACGGACAGTTCTGGAATTCTAAGTGCACGTGTTCTCAAGATTCGAAAAAGGAAGAAAAATGAACGCGGTAAGCGGTACACGAATTGAAACATTAAACAAAGACAATTATGACACGTGGAAGCTGCAAATGAAAGCAATTCTAATCAAAAATGACGCGTGGAAGTATGTTAACGGCGATTGTGAAATGCCGGAAGAAGCCGCAGAATTAGAATGATGGAAACGAAACGATGAGAAGGCTATGTCGGATTTGATTTTGTCCATTAGCCCATCGGAACTCAAGCAGGTGAAACACATGGACACATCACATGAAATGTGGATCACCTTGGAAAACATCTATCAGTCATCTATCAATCAATCTCGCGGGGCCCGCGAGAAAGGCTACCTTGCTGAGGCAGCTCATGCTACAACGAATGCAAGAAGACAAAGACGTTCGCGCCCACACTCGTAAATTCTTCGATGCAGTCGATAAGCTAGATGAGATGGAGATCGAAATAAACTGTGACTTGCTAACCATCATGCTACTATACAGTTTACCACCCAGCTACGAGAATTTTCGGTGCGCTATTGAATCACGTGACGAATTTCCAACTCCGGAGGCTTTACGTATTAAAATTATCGAGGAATCGGACGCGCGAACGAACGACTTACGCAGCCCGGCGCCAAACGCAATGAGTGCCGGCAAATTTCAAAAGTTTCCTAAACAGAAATATAAATTTGCGAAAACGGAGAAGGCAAAACCGGGACAGTTCAGATTCAAATGCCACAGATGCAGACAAATCGGTCACAAGGCGGCGGAATGCACCGAAAGAAACGTACGCGAAAGGTTAGACAAGCTGTCACTATTTTCATCCCATATGAGTGAAAGTGCGGGAATTTTGAACAGTAGCGCCAGCGAACGGAACGTATGGTGCTTAGACAGTGGGTGTACTTCTCACATGTGCGGAGAATTGGACAAATTTGTGGAATTATCGGAACCCGAACACAAATACCTGAACCTGGCCAGCAGCGCTTCGACTAGCATCCACGCAAAAGGGATCGTGAACGTCGCAACGAAATCGGGCAACACTATCGCGCAGGTTAGCTTACAAGACACTTTACACGTACCGGATCTGCGCATGAATTTGATGTCTGTGAATAAAATTACGGACAAGAATTATGAAGTAACTTTCACAAGTCACAAGGCAATTATTCGCGACAAGGATGGAAAGCAGATGCTGACGGCCAGCCGAAGAGGCGGGATTTACATCATTGACGCAGCGGAAAACACTCAGTATGGAATCGTCGCCGAAACAAAGCCGAAGCCGGATTGGACAAGCATCTGGCATTGTCGGTTGGGTCATCTCAATTTCAAGGATTTGAAGACGATGGAGGAACGCGAAATCGTAAGCGGCATTCGGATCGACAAAATGGGCGTATTGGATGGCTACTGCGACGTGTGTACTTGAGGCAAGATGACTCGAACTCCATTTCCGAAGGCTTCATCGAGGACAACCGAACTACTGGAGCTGATCCATTCCGACGTCTGTGGGCCTATGCGAACGGAATCTCAAGGCAAATCAAAGTATTTTGTAACATTTACCGATGACTGTTCAAGGTACTGCGAGGTGATGTTCATCAAGAACAAGAGCGACGTATTCGAGGCCCTTAAATCATTCAAAGCGCGCGTCGAAAACAAAACGAACGCCAGGATAAAGTACTTGCAGACAGACAACGGCAAGCGGAATACAACGACGACTGACAGTGGCCTACAATCCGGAGCAAAACGGAGTCGCCGAAAGGAAGAACCGAACCTTGGTGGAAATGGCGAGATGCATGTTAATACAGTCAAACTTACCTCCTTCATTTTGGGCCGAAGCGATCTCCACCGCTAACTACGTCAGAAACAGAAGTCCAACCAGCAGCCTAGGCAGAATAACTCCCTACGAGAAATATTTAGGGAAAATACCAGATGTCGCTCACCTCAGGACGTTTGGCTGCAAAGCGTTCACTCTAATCCGAACCCCTGGTGGTGGGAAGTTCGAACCGCGATCAAAGGAATGCATTTTCATTGGATACGCCGAAGATTCGAAGGCTTATCGAGTATGGCTCGCCAACGAAAGAAGAGTAGAGATCACGAGAGACGTCAAGTTCATAGAAAGCGGCGTTTCGAACTTTTGAGCACGACGGTTTTGAGGAGTTTATAGCCGAAGAATATTTTGTCAGCCCCGCAGAAGTTGTAATTGAAAACGATAATTCAGAGGAACCCACTGCTAACGAAGAAAACGAGATTCGCGAAGAGGAACCCGTCGGCGTACAAGAAATCGAACCCGAAGTTCGACGAATAGCCGGCCGACCAAGACTAGTTCGCACCGGATCAAGGGGAAGACCTAAGAAGCTGTATAACACAATCGAGGCTATGTACGTTGAGGACGCGGAGTACGCATTCTCGGCGGAAATACCCGTGCGCGAAGCGATATCCGGACAAGATTGTGACGAATGGTACCAGGCCATTGCAGCAGAGTATAAGTCAATCATTGATAAGAACATCTGGGATATCGTCGAACGCCCCGACAACCGGAAAATTATTGGCAGCAGAATCGTTTTACGGAATAAGTACCTTCCAGACGGCCAAGTGGATCGAAGGAAAGCGCGCGTCGTAGCAAGAGGATTCGCTCAACGACCCGGCATAGAATTCAACGAAACTTACTCTCCTGTAGCCAGACTGGAATCGATAAGGCTCTTGTCATGTCTCTCGTCGATGCACAACCTGAAGATACATCAATTCGACATAACTACAGCGTACCTAAATGGTTCAATAGAAGAGGAGGTGTATCTGGAGGTTCCAGAGCTGCTGGAAGATGCCTTGAAAATAATTTCAAGATCAGAACCTACAAAAACCAAGATCGGTAGAGAGTGCGCCGAGATGCTGAAAGCCTTGCAAGGCGGAAACAAGGTCTGCTTGTTGAATAAAGCCCTATACGGATTGCGCCAGGCCGGCAGACAGTGGCACATCAGACTAGACCAGGCATTAACTGAATTTGGCTTGAACCCAACGAGTTCGGATCCTTGCGTCTACTTCAGAGGTCAAGGCAATGACATTTTGATCGTCGCCATATACGTGGACGATATCTTGGCCTGTTGCAAGGATGAGTCTCAGATATCGGACTTGAAGGACTTCTGCAATTCCGAGTGCAATTCAGCACTCGGTCGAACCCACCATTGTCAGGTGGATTTACAGGATGTTAAGCGAACGTCTTGTCGTGTCTGCACTCGAGGGGGGGACCGTTGAGGTCAAAGTCAACAAAGGATGTCCGCAGGGTGGTGTTCTTTCACCTGTACTGTGGTGCCTGGTCGTTGACGAACTCATACGGGCCCTGAACCAATCGGGTGTATACGCACAAGGCTACGCAGACGACATTGTCATCTTGGCCATCGGCAAGTATCCGAAAATAGTGTCGGAGATTATGACGAGGTCATTGAAGATAGTCACTGAATGGTGTAAGGCAAGAGGACTGTCGGTAAACCCGACTAAAACAGTCACCGTGCCGTTCACAAACAAGAGGAAAATCTCGTTTGAAGAACCCAAACTCGCGGGACACACCCTTACACTCTCGGAGTCGGTCAAATATCTTGGAGTGATCTTAGATAAAAAACTGCTCTGGGCAAAACACGTCGAAAGACAAAGCAAAAGGGCCACCGCTTCCTTATGGATGTGCAGCAGAACCTTCGGGCCCTCATGGGGGCTCAAACCCAAAGTCATATACTGGATTTTCACTACGGTTGTAAAACCAATGCTAACCTATGGTGCGCTGGTCTGGTGGCAAGCCGGCAAACGCCTCACCATACAAAGCCAACTTGCCAAAGTGCAAAGACAAGCACTGCTCTGTATAACCGGAGCTCTGCGTACCACTCCCACGGCATCACTGGAAGCGCTCATAGGACTCATGCCCCTCCATCTAAGTGTTGAGGCGGAGGCCAGAAGAGCTGCATACAGACTGTCATGCGGAGAATGTAAACTCTTGATAAGAGGACCGGGACACAGCAGGGTCTGGTCCGACGTGACTCAGACCCATAACTCTTCAACTATGAGGAGGGATAGATGTGGACCACTCTTTAATTTCGAGAGGAAATACGAAATTGGCATATCATGCTTAAACGATTGGACCTCCAATCCAGAGGGGCTTCTTAAACCTAGTGGACCGGTCTGGTTCACAGACGGCTCTAGGTCCGAAAACGGCACTGGAGCAAGCATTACATGCGAAAGACCTAAATATAGCCACACGCTTTCTTTAGGAAAAATGGTTACCACGTTTCAGGCGGAGATTGTTGCAATCTTGGCTTGTGCGCAAGGATACCTAAACCGAGGGACTCACAATAAGAACCTCACCATCTGCACCAACAGTCAAGCTGCGCTAGGTGCCTTGGGTTCGTACCAAAGCAACTCGGTGCTCCTCCAGGACTGCATACAAGCCCTGGGGAGACTGTGTGAGCAAAACCGGGTTCGCATTCTGTGGATCCCTAAGCAGGTTGACATTCCAGGCATGTCCAATGCCAGCCTGCTAGCTGACAAAGGTTCCAAATCAGAGCTGATTGGACCCGAACCAGCATGTGGCATTACCCCAAACACGGTTAAAACCGAAATAGGGCGATGCTTTGAAACAAAATTCAGCCAACACTGGAAAAACCTAGATGGTCTGCGGCAGAGCAAACTCTTCATAGACGGGCCCTCGAATAACAGATCACAGGCACTACTGGCACTTAACAAACAGCAGCTACGAAACGCAGTTGGACTCTTAACGGGACACTGCACCCTAAACAAACATCTGCACACCATGGGTCTTATAGGAGACGCCACCTGCAGATGCTGTGAAGAAGAGGAGGAAACTCCATTCCACCTAATCTCCGAATGTCCGGCATTTGCCGAAATAAGAAGAGACATACTGGGTGACACAGTTCTGTCACCTTCTACTGTGAGGACCATGCCGCTGGGCAAACTACTATCCTTCTTGGATGTAGCTGGCCTAAGCACAATGGAGACTCACTGAGGAGTTGTCAAGCGCAATGGGCCTACATGGCCTGAGCGCTTGCATCTTTTCATTTCACAGGGTTCACTTGCTCCGGTTAGCTCACGCGCCGGCAACACCCGAAAAAAAAAAAAAAAAAGTAAGATCTTCGAAATGAGATGTTTGGGAGAGGTGAAGGTGTGTCTCGGTATCGAGTTTCAAATAAGAGGAAAACGCATCGCTTTGAGCCAGCGTGGATACATACGTGAAATTTTAAAACGTTTTGGAATGACTGATTGCAATTCGGTTGCGACGCCGTTGGATCCAAGCACGAAGCTCAAGAAAAATGAATCGCCGACTTCTTCTGACAGGCCCTATCGGGAACTTATAGGTGCCTTAATGTACCTAGCCGTCAGCACTAGACCGGACATTTGCCACGCCGTCAACCTTTTGAGCCAGTTCAACGTGAGTCACAATGAATCACTTTGGAACGCCGCCAAAAGAGTACTTCGTTACCTTAAGGGAACTATGAACATAGGAATTGTGTACGAAGGGGCAAGCGATCCGTTGATTGGCTACGTCGACGCCGATTGGGGCAATGACGTTTCAGACAGAAGGTCATATACCGGATATTCTTTCTTCTTAGGCGGCGGAGTGATTTCATGGGAATCGAGGAAGCAACGAACCGTAGCTTTGTCGTCAACAGAGGCAGAATACATGAGTCTAACCGACGCCGCCAAGGAGGCCACTTATCTGAATCGATTTCTCTCGGAACTAGGATTTGAGAGTTCACGTCCTGTTAAGATATTTAACGATAATCTCGGCGCCCTGAAGTTATCCGAAAACAACATGTATCACGGAAGAACGAAACATATAGACATCAGACATCACTACATTCGCGAGGCAGTTAAGGATGGAAACGTCACTTTGAGACACGAATCCACTCAGAATATGATAGCAGATGTCTTAACGAAAGGTCTACCCGGACCGAGTCATCGCAAATGCGTGACGCTCATGGGCATACGAGACGTTGACTCAGTCAACGATTGTCTTTCGATCAGCGACCGAATCTCGAGGGGAAGTGTTAGGAATAGCGATATTGGTCGCTCCGTGTGCACGAGCCCTAAGCGTATAGTAGACGTGAGGCTTAACGGTAACCATTAGCTCCATCTATACATCGACAGATGAGACTACATAATCTCTCGGCCAATCAGCGACGAATACGTGTACATACACTCTTCTTGAGACTTGCTGTTAACATTAACTCATTGACTTGTAATACATATTTCAACTTTTACTTGTTCAATACATTTTGTACACTAGAACTCCGGTTTGTTTATTCCGTCCGATTCATATACCTCTCAACATTTTTTAATATCTTTTTTATTTCTACGCCGCTGGTGTATGATCTATATGCACAAAGATATAATAATGTCACTTTTTTGTTATTTCTAAACTTCAATAAAAATACTTGGTAAAAAAATTCTGAATTTTGAATTTTAATATTAATTTTTTTTAAGGCAGCTGTACGCCACTGACTATGTAAAACTTTTTTATGTAAAACTAGTCAAATTTAGAAGATATAATTTCATAGAAAAAGTATAACAAAAAGTTTACAGTAATTATGTAACACACTGTAAAAATAGTGATATTTTTTTAAATAAATGGGGGTTTTCGGTGCTTTTTGAACGCCTCTGCTTAAATTTGGAGATGCCCATTTAGTGCGCAATTGTTCAAAATATATTATTAAACTGTTTTTGTTTAAAAAACCGCAGTTAGCACAAACCGTTGACCATTTATAATTTTTTGTAACAATTTACCCCTTTTTACCCCCTGTACGCCACTGCATCATTTTCCAGAGAGCTATCTGGAGATTTAGATTCTGGACACTCTAAAAAACAAGTTGGAACAGGTCGCTTGCTTCCTTCACGAAATAGCCTACGGAATGGAATATTTCGACAGAAGAAACCTGACTATTACCTTCGCTGGATTTATTCTACTTTTATGATAGTGAGATAATTTATTAATTATCTCTTGATTTTTGTTAGGGAAGAACCAATGATTTTTGAAGATATTCCAAAACTTGAAACCGATTGGGATAATAAAGAAAACACAAAACAGGAAACAAGTAAAGGATGTGAGAATTTGCAGACAAATGAAGATTACCCTTTGAACCAGAATTATGATAACAATATTAAAAAATATAAGGCTAAAACTTTCATTAAAAAAGACCTCCATTAAAAGAACCATTTCAAATAATGTCACTTGATGAATATGAAGCAATTAACAATTATCATTTAAAAATCGAGAATGAAATACCAGTTGAAGGTAACAGAATAGTTGAATTAACCTATGTGTTAGAAAAAACTATAAAACTTCAATTTAATCATTCAAAAACTTGCGATGGTAAACTGGAAATAATGAAAGAAACTCGCACTGGACTAGTTAGCAACGTTGCCTTTGGTTGCAACAAATGCCGTGAAATATTTTTTTTGGACACAGAAAATCCTGCACGAGCAAAATCAACTATAAATGTTGGAGCAGTGTGGGGAACTTTAGCTGCAGGCAGTACCCATGGGCATTTAGATGAGTCATTAAGTTGTATGGATATTCCTTCTATGCCTTCAGGAATGTTTTACAAAATTGAAAATGAATTAGAAAAGGTGAGTTAGATTTTTGAGTCATAGCATTTTTCTACGGCCTATACAGAAAAGTGTGTTCGTGCACTGGCAGAATTGAATAGAAAAATGTTGTTTGCCATTCATTAAGTATATCTGATCGAGCTGAAGCTAACTTTTATCAGAAAATTTGCTTCAGCTAACTTTTATCAGAAATACTATGTGCAACTCGTGGGGGCGAAGGAGATTCCAATCGCGAGTTTATTTACACGCTTGTGGAATATCCTTCGTCTTCCACTTTTTGCACAATTTACAATTATTATGTATGCCTAGGAATGGAGAGGAGGTCTGTGGAAGTCAATGACTGCTGCAGGAGTACGAGAAAAAGAATATGCTATTTTAAAAGGACATCTCTGTATAGATGGAACTCCCTATATTACAGTATATGTTGATGGCTCTTGGAGTAAAAGATCCTATGGAACCAACTTTAATTCACTTTCTGGAATGGTAGGAATAATTGGACGACACACAGGAGAACTTTTATTTGCTGCCGTACGTAACAAGTTTTGTGCAATTTGTCAACGGGCTGAAAATAAAAATCAGGAATCAGAGCCGCATAAATGTTACAAAAACTGGAGAGGATCAGCTCCTGCGATGGAAGCTCATATGATTGTAGAAGGTTTTAATCCAAGCTTGGAAATGCACGGCGTGAAATATTGCAAATTTGTTGGAGATGGCGATTCAAGTGTATTTGCCAAAATTAAAGAGTTTGTGTCGTATGGCTATGATGTTAAAAAAGTAGAATGTACCAATCACGCTTTGAAGAATTATGGCAAACATTTACGTAAAATGAAAGCTGATACTACAATTGCTCTAAGAGGTAGAAAATTACTTAAAGAAACTATTAAATTGCTCACAAAAAGGGCAAAGTGTTCTATCTACGAGCATTCCAACGGAGAAGAAAGAAGTATCACGCAATTAAAAGAAGACTTACAATATGGATTAAATCACGTGTATGGTGACCATTCAAAATGTAGAATTGGTATTTGTAATACCGTTGGTGATCAAAACTACAGTAAAATGACCCAGCTTAAATCTACTTCAATATACAATCATTTATATGGTGCTCTTAATTTATTAGTAAGAAAAGCGCATCTGCTCATTGAAAATGAAAATAATAATAGAGCTGAAAGATTAATGAATATTGTCGCGCGGTTTACTATGGGAAAACGATTGAACCTCATTCAACGGGGTTCTTATGAAAGACGGGTTATCTTAGCTGGCATGAGATACAATAAGTCTTTTGCTTGGCCGATTAGCCCTTGGAAGGCAGTAACAGGTAGAAGTCCCGGAAAGCATTACAAGATGTATATAGAACGACGAATGAAAGAGCGCGTCCAAAAGCAAAAACGTAGTGTTTGTAAAAAATTCTTTACTTCTCCAGAATCGACATCTAAGAAGTCTAATAAATTAAATAAAGACTACGGTCTTAAGGCAGAACAGCCAGAGGAAGAACTTGAAACAGTTCAGATAGAACGTGACAGATTGTTAGAACAACTATGTGTCAGTGAGGATGAAAGAAAAAACATTCAAGAAAATACTGTCGGTCAATTTGAAAATGATCTCTATAGACAGGAAAGACAATTTAGATTAACAGCTTCCTTATTTGGAAAAGTGTTAAAAAGAAGACCACAAACTAGTTGTCATAATATTGTCAAATCATGTCTTATAAGCGTTGACTTGCATACAGATGCTATTGATTACGGTATTGCCAAGGAAGTTGTAGCTGTTAAACTTTTTGAAAAAAAAATGAATCTAAAAGTAAAAAAGTCTGGATTGTGGATAGATTTGCAAAATGGATTTTCTAGGAGCTTCTCCAGACGGCCTTGTTGAAGATGGCTCTATTTTAGAAATTAAGTGTATTTTTTAGGCCGGATCAAATATAATGTATACCATATCAATTTCTGCCTTACATAAAAATCTGCCCAAACTTGTGTTACGAACGTTTGGGCGACCTCTATTGCGCGTTACACCTACCAATTTATAATTTACTGGTAGGTGTAACGCGCAATAGAGGTCGCTAAAACAATCATCAAGTGGTTCTAGTCCGCAATATTACGAACCATTAGCAAAAATTATCTACCAAAACTAGATGGCGTTGATTCTAGTACATCTGACATTTGACTAACTACAAAGCGAAATTCCAATCTGAGTCTTATACATACAAATTAAAATACTCTGTCTCATGAAATTTTATGTTCACACCGCTACAGCAGGAGTATTATTCATCTCATTGAAATGATTTTTAAACCAATAAAAAGCTAAATTCTTTCACGTTTACACGCTGCAAATTATTTATCAAAATTTTTAATAATAATTGCTACAGAAATTGTTTAAACAAACCGCGCACAAAAACGGCATTATAAACTTCAGCATCGAGGTATTTTAAAAACTATTTTAGATAGATGCATACATAGTTGGTATAAAATGTGCAAAAAGAATGAAGAAGTTTTTAGTGAAAAAATTACATAGATCGATTCATTTGTGTAAAAGATATGATTTTTTTTATAACGCGCTTTGTTGTCTTCCGCTGAGCATATGTAAGACTTTAACATGAAGACGGTCTCGCACACATTATTTGATCAGTTGCGTTACCACTGCTCATTACTAATTATATGAATAAATAAATTCTATCTTTTGTAATAATTTCAAATTATACATAAACTTGAAAATTTATTAAATATTAAATTTAAATTTATCGACATTGACAGCCTTACTGTTAAAGTCGTATGTTAGTCAGCATACGCTCAGCGGAAGACAACAAAGCGCGTTATAAAAAAAATCATATCTTTTACACAAATGAATCGATCTATGTAATTTTTTCACTAAAAACTTCTTCATTCTTTTTGCACATTTTATACCAACTATTTATGCATCTATCTAAAATAGTTTTTAAAATACCTCGATGCTGAAGTTTATAATGCCGTTTTTGTGCGCGGTTTGTTTAAACAATTTCTGTAGCAATTATTATTAAAAATTTTGATAAACAATTTGCAGCGTGTGAACGTGAAAGAATTTAGCTTTTTATTGGTGTAAAAATCATTTCCATGAGATGAATAATACTCCTGCTGCAGCAGTGTAAACATAAACTTTTACAATTTTCAATATCAAAAAAAAAATGTAAAAATATTTTTTTGCGCCTTTTTGCATTCTTGAAAAAACGGGCCTACCTCATATTCAGATCCGGAAAATCATTCTACATATTATGCATATTTTTTAAATCATATATCTCCCGAGTGCACAGTTCGACTTTTAAATAGCGTCTTTTCGGAGTCTAGATTCCCGACTACACGGTGTAACGTCGTCCTGATCGTCGTCCTATGCGACTCAATACAGTGGAGTAAAAGCACCTCCATTTTTCAACATACCGAACCTCGCGGCAATTGACATAGGTCATTTCAATCGTATTTTGGTATACAAGCAGTGTCACAAAATGTCAAAGTAGACTAAAAAAATGCCTTCTTGTGCTTTTTGTAACTGTTTTAACAACAGTAGGAAATGTGTTGGTGTTAGTTTTTACCGATTTCCATCCTCAATTGAAGTAGCCAATGAATGGATATATAAAACTGGTAATTGTGTTTTTATGTTATCATGCGATGTGTTTACCAATGTTAGACCTGTCTTTTTTTATCAATATTAACATTAGGCAAACTTGGACAAAAGTTTAGAAACGCTAAAATAGCATTAAATTAAACTCTTTCGAATCGAACCGGATCATTGTAAAAATTGAAAAAAAATATTAACAATAGCTCCGTGTCAAGCTCTTATTTTTAACTTATCCAGTTCTAAAAAAAATTTTTTTAAGAAAATATTAGCTAATTTTTCGCGGTTTTGAAAATTTTTTATCTTATTTTTTTTTAATTTTTTTGTGTGTGCTAGCTTAAGATTTAAACTAACACACTTATGATAAATGATTTTTTTTTTCACCTAAATGCCATTGCTAGTATTTAGTGCTAATTTATAACCTTCTTTTTACTATAAAATAGCAGCCGCAAGTATCATTTCTTAAAAATTATAATTATGTGTGCTCCTGAATTTATTAAGTTAGCACACTTTTATAGAATGAGTTGCGCGATTTCAACATACGATTAAAACACATTTAATGCTAATTTGTTACCACAAAAAAATTGATAAAATATTTAATTTGTAAAAAATTTTACGTGTGTGCTACCTTAACATTAAATCTAACGCACACCCCTTAAATATTCCGAATCATAGTAGAGTACTAAATTAGTATGTATTAAGTGCTAATTTTTGCACTTTTTCTGCACATTTTTGCACTTAATACATACTAATTTAGTACTCTACTATGATTCGAAATATTTAAGGGGTGTGCGTTAGATTTAATTTTAAGGTAGCACACACGTAAAAAAATTTACAAATTAAATATTTTATCAATTTTTTTGTGGTTTACAAATTAGCATTAAATGTGTTTTAATCGTATGTTGAAATCGCGCAACTCATTCTATAAAGGTGTGCTTTGTAAACATGTGGACCACTCTGTATATTGTTGCTTTACATAATCCTGATTTTATTTGTTTTCTAATGTTAGGCAACTATCAGCTTTTTGACTTGGAAAATAATGAGTTAAGAAATAAATTTGTCTGCTCAATGCATTTTTCAGCTTCGGATTATAGATCATCAGTGTCTAGTTGTTTGTTACCTAGTGCATTGCCAGCGAATTTCAAAATCATTACTGAGGTAGTTGAGACTACGTCGGAGAATATAGATCAGAATTATGAAATGGATGATTCTTCAGAGAAGTTTGTAGTCACTAAATCTACTAATGTAAACACTTACAGCCGAGATATAGTGAAATCCATTGAAGAGAGAAGAAACGAGTCAAGTCTTGAACTACTGGAACAGCACACAACAGCTACTACAACAACAAATCAAATAATGAATGTTAATAGCGAAGGTATTGAATTTGCCGAAAAAACGGAACACATGCCTAAAACCTTTAAGAAGCGGAGGTATTTCAAACGTAAAGATGATATGGCAAATCTTCAAGCTGAAGTAGCCAAATTGAAGAGAAAAGTACGAACCCAGAATTCAAAAATACTGTGGTTGAAGAAACAAAATGTGAAATTGCGCTCTCAAAATTCTTTAAGCTTCCAATTGTCACAGCATAATTTTTCTTCCAAAAATGCACGTACTTTTACCGAAATGCAGATTAAGGCTGACCGCGAGTGGACTGGTGAACAGAAAACATATTGTTCTGCTCTATACTATAGTCTCAGTACGTCTCATTTCGAAAAATTGAGAAAAGTTGGAGTACATTTACCTGCTACTTCTACAGTCCACAGATGGCTGGGACAAACAAAATATCCACCGGGCTTTACTCCTAAATTTAAAGAACATCTATCACAGATCTCAAAAAATATGACTCCTGAACAAAAACTTTGCTGTATTTCTTTTGACGAAATGGGTTTGAGACAAGAACTTACTTACAGCCGCGATCAAGATATGATAGAAGGATTTCAAGACTTGGGACATTTAGGCAGATCTGAGATACTTGCGAAAAAAGCTTTAATTTTTATGGCGAGAGGAATTATTGACTTCTATAAATTTGCAATGGCATATTACCTTTCCGAAAAAGGTGTAGAAGGAGAAACTTTAGCCAAAATAATTGAGTATGTACTTACCCAACTACTTGATGCTGGGTTTGAGCCAGTCATTATGGTTTGTGACCAAGCCGAACCAAATAATAAGGCCCTCGATAAACTAGGTGTTACCACTGACAAGCCTTTCTTTTTTATTTGTAACAGAAAAATAATTTCATTAGTAGATGTACCTCACATAGTCAAAAACTTAACAAATAATCTATTAGATAGCGATTTCATTCACAATAACGAAAAGATTTCATTTCAAGATATTAAGAAAGTTTATGAACTTGATAAACAAAATATGAAAAGCAGAGCTCTCCCTAAACTAACAGACACACATGTAGACGTTAAAATGCACTCTTTTCTGAAAATGCGCGTTAAACTTGCAGTGCAAGTTTTTAGCAATTCGGTATATTCAGCGTTAGATTTGTGCATTATCTCTAAAGAAATTAAAAGCCCAACAATGAAAAAAACAGCCGAATTCGTAAAACTAGTTAACAATACATTCGATGCACTAAATAGCAGTGAATTTCGTGAACCTAATGGCTACAAATGGTCTGTTTCTAAAGAAAACCCTTTAATAGAAGAAACGCTACTAACTGCAAAAAAATATTTTTCGTCGTTGAAAAAAATTATTCATACAACAAAAAAAGTCACAACTCCAGATTGTTTCTCCGGAATGCAACAAACAATTACTGGAATTCTGTTGCTTTATACTGACCTGACAGAAAAATATAACGTGAGGTATATTCGAACAAGAATATTACAGCAAGATGTCTGTGAAAATTATTTTTCAAGCATGAGGCAAAAAGGAGGAAACGACAACAATCCAAGTGCAAAAAATTTTCGAATGTTGTTTAGATCAAAAGCTACAAACTTTTTAATCAAAAGTGGAGGATCAAATACAGAAGCAGACAACAGCACATTTCTTAATTTGGTCGATGAACAAAACATTGAAAATGATGCTGACAATGACACCGCGAATAGTGAATCACAGCCATCGTCATCCAAGTTACCAAATATGACAGATGAATATATGGAAACAGACAATTTTTCGGATTTGGAAGAATTTCCAGATTCAAATGTCAATAGCAGTGAAATGGACACTCTTACTCTGGCAAAAGGGGCAGTGGAATATTTCACTGGTTACCTGGTTGGCGCATTGAACAAAAAAAAATTTGTGAGCACTGCCTAAATCTAATATTAGCAAGTTCATCAGATGATTTTGCAACTGATAACAACAACTTAATCAAGAATAAGCAATATATAAATATGGCTGAAGGGAGAGGACTGAAATTACCCTCGCAGAATTTTTGCCAAGTTGTAAATGTGGCATTAGAAACATTCGAAAATGTGTACAAGCAGTGTTGGCTTAATGATAAAGTAGCTAACAATTGCTACATGGCTATTGAAATAGCATTGAAAAATAATCAACTTTTTAGAAATTTATGTGTCCAATCCAGGGAATTTATGTTCAAGAAAATGATAAGAACTAAATTATATTTTCAATGTAAAAATCAAGTGGGAATAACGAAACAAAAAGTAAATGAAACCTTAATAGAAAAAAGAAAGTCCAAACAAGCAGCGAAAACCAAAAAATTACAACATTCTTAAAACCAACGTTTACTCTTATTTTAATTCTATAGCATAAATACACAAAACATAAGCTACAGATTTTGCACCATACAGAAATGAAGAGTATCATGAGTGCAGTCGCAATAGCTATAGATTTTGCACCATACAGAAATGAAGAGTATCATGAGTGCAGTCGCAATAGCTATAGATTTTGCACCATACAGAAATGAAGAGTATCATGAGTGCAGTCGCAATAGCTATAGATTTTGCACCATACAGAAATGAAGAGTATCATGGGTGCAGTCGCAATAGCTATAGATTTTGCACCATACAGAAATGAAGAGTATCATGAGTGCAGTCGCCATAGCCTAAATTTTGCAATTCTCTGATAATCATCAGAGGATTGCAAAATTTAGGCTGGTCTGTTTTGAACTGTTAAGTTTAGTTAAGTTGCTGGTCTGTTTTGAACTGTTAAGCCAAATAGACCAATCAGAATCCGATTGGTCTATTTGGCTTAACAGTTCAAAACAGACCAGTCAGAAAACTATAATTTTTAAGATTTGAAGCATTTTTTTATGCATCATATTGAAAAGCCCCTTTTAGGGCCCTCCTTAATGAAGATTAACTGAAAGGAGGGGAGAGTGAAAGCTGATCGCCTCCGCGCGGTACTCTCTGGGCACTTGTTATCAAGTGGCAAAACGATGAGCACTAAGTTGTAGGATTTTATATAAAAAAAATGTAGTATTTTATATAACTAAATGTTTTTATTTAAATTTTTTTTTTATTATAATTTCCTTCATCTTTAAACCCCTCCCTCTCCCCCTCCCTCGCCCCCGTAGCCACGCCGTACCGGTCGTCTGCCGATATTCCGGTCGTCTATTGCTCTGTTGGACTCTCTGATACAAAAAAAATATGTAATTAAAATAATATGTAGTATTTCAAAGTGACGACTCTT
Organism: Cryptophagus acutangulus; assembly: GCA_963556235.1. Classification (NCBI taxonomy): domain Eukaryota; kingdom Metazoa; phylum Arthropoda; class Insecta; order Coleoptera; family Cryptophagidae; genus Cryptophagus; species Cryptophagus acutangulus. Next base: position 1,920,604 of record OY744561.1, read on the forward strand.
ACCGACTCGAAGAGCGTCGCCGCTCATGTCCTCGATCACGCCTACTTCTATTAGACTCTCTGAAACAAAAAAAAATATGTATTACCTTATTGGAATAATTGTTAAAGCGTCTCTTACCGGCTCCGAGAACGCGACCTTGTAGAGGCCGAACTGGTCTCCCCAAGACCAGTTCGGCGTGACCAATTCGCGGCAGACCTGGCCGACGCAGCTACAGTCGCCGCCTCCACCGCCCTAGCCTTCGCAGCCTTGGCCTCGGCCACCGCTTGCTGGGCCAGCGCTTTGGCAGCCTTAGCGTCGGCCTCGGCGGCCTCCACCAAGGCACTGGCTGCCTTTTCTTCGGCCTCCAAGACCATCCCCTCGGCCGCCTTCACCGCCGCTTCCGCGCCCGCTTTTGCGGTCGCCTTCTCGGCCGCCTTTGCCGCCGCCGCCGCCTTCGCCTCTGCCACCGCTTTTGCCTCCTGGGTTGCTTGTTTCTCGTTCATATTTCTAGAAATATTTTATTCCGAGAAAATATAAGATATTAAAATTAAATTAAAAGTATTAAAATTGACTGTGAAAAATGACGCAGGACGAGTCATTTTTCCTGGCAATTTTTTGATTCGTATTGACTTTCAGCAATAAAATTCGCATTTAAGAAAATTACAACTATAGTAAAGTTGGACCAAAAAAAGCTCGATTATAATTCGGCAAGACAATTTAATAAGCAACAAACGTATTAATTATGGAAGCAAACAAGAATAGTCAATAACAAAATCTATTAATATAACCAAATAAAATACTTACGGCATCAACACAGATTGACAAATGACAAATGATCATAAAACACTATTCACATTTGTTTAGCCATTACCGATACAGAATTACAGACTCCTATCGTATACTTTATAGTATTTATTTATATAAAAGATATGCTTTTTTTTTTGTACGGCGCTTTGATGAAATCCGCTCCGCGTTTTGAGTATACCTATGGCATGAAGCGCGTCTCATGCCGCTGTTGCAGCGTACTTTGCACAACAATAACAGACCAAAACTCAAAAAGTTATTTATTTTACTAAATAACTTTTTGAGAACCTAAATATTTAGTAATACATAATAATGAAACATAATTCAAATATTGAAGACATATTATGCACAATTATACTGCAAAATAATGTAAATAACTGAATGTTGTAAATGCTGAAGTTTGTAATGCAATTTTTCAACACGCGAATAACATTGTACTATCCGAATCTAGGAAAAATATGTTGTCGATTAGTTCCAAAATTTTTGGAACTAATCGAATTTTTTTATTTTTTGGCAAACTCGATAGAAAAAGAGAGAAACACGAGTGACATTTGGTGCATGAAACATACGTCACAGAATTACAAAATAGTACAATCTATGAGTGAAGTAAACAAACACGGATCAGTCAGGCGCAATTTACAGTTTTCTTTACTCAATATCAATTATTTGAATTTAGTCATTATTTATGCTTTGACCGCCATCTATGAGTAGATATCACACTAAATTCGTGTGATGAGTTTCAGCTAACCTATTCAGTTTATTTGGTATACATTATATTTGGCCGGATGAACAAGTAAATACACTACACCTTTTCCAATTGTATTTCAGAAAGCGTCAATTGTATTTCAGAAAGCGTTAAATGTATTTCAGAATAGTCAAATGTATTTCAGAAAGCGTTAAATGTATTTCAGAATAGTCAAATGTATTTCAGAAAGCGTTAAATGTATTTCAGAATAGTCAAATGTATTTCAGAAAGCGTTAAATGTATTTCAGATAGCGTCAAATGTATTTCAGAATACACCTTCAATAATTAAATAATTTTAGAGTCACAAATTTAGAGTCACAATTTAGAGTCACAATCATTTGGTTTTTTTTTAATAATTAATTATTATTACTTGTCAATCACTATGATAAAAACGTTATCGTAAAAGTCTTTGTAAATCACAAATAGTATCAGTCAAAAAGTAAACATGAATGTTAGTAACAATTGTGCAATTTGTCGGGTATCAATGCTTAGAAGTCCTGTACTAAAAGTACACCCGTGCAATCACATTTTCCATGCCAAATGCTCAGAGGGCATACTTGCTGTACCTAATGCACATTGTCCAATGTGCAGAGCATTAATAACTGGGCATGAAAATGTTTTAAGGAAAACGTACCAGAAACATACAAATATGGATAGAGAAAGAATTGTTTCTTGCGCCAATCGAGGAGAAGATTGGGTCACTTTGGCTGAAACATTACAAGTGAACTATAAAAGCGCCTACACCTGGGTAAAATCTGGGCGAGAATCGATGAACAAGAAGGGAGGAATTAAACCCAAGGCCCTTACAGAAGATCAGTTAGATAGGGTAATAGAATTGTTAGAAGAAGACCCTGGTTTGACTTTAAAACAGCTTCAGACTAAAATATTGGCAATGTTTGAAAAGCAAATCTGCATAGCCAGTATTAGTAATTACCTAGAAGGTAGATTGTTCACCATAAAACAGGTGCATTATCAACCTGTAACAATAAATTCTGAGGAAAATAAATTAAAACGTGCAAATTATGTCAGAACTTTAAATCAATATATTCAAAATGGAAAACAAATTGTATGGATCGACGAGACTACTATCGGAGTAATAAGTTTTGACCCTCTTTTTTAAAGTATCATATTATGAAAAGTATTTGCCACATTTTGATAATTAAAAAAAAACTGAAATTGTGTTGTATTGTACATGTATGTAATTTTTTTTTAAATTTTAACATTTTTAATTTTCCAGCAATGTATGAATATATCCAAAAAAGCACGGATTTTTTGTACCTTTTTCGATATTATTAACTTTAAATGTAAGTGTTATAAAAATTATTACATCTTATGACTTTAGATTTTAAATACAAATAAAGTATATATTTCTGTACAATATACAACAAAAATTGAATCAATTTGATCAGTAGTTTTTTTTTTAAATAAATAAATTATCACCCTATGTTTTCTCAGCTATTCATAGAGCTATCAACTTGAACTTTTCGAATAGTTTTGCAGATAAACTTATAGAACAATAATCAATAAAAAGAAATTCTAAAAATTCTAAATTAAGGCCACAATACCAAATTACATTTACTAAAAAAGGAAAACTGCACTTGATATTTGCGGGGAAGCGGAAGCCATTATCAAGACGAAGCGGCATAGTTGAAGCATGTTTTGCAAACACAAATAATATAAACAAGCCGCAAGCGCGCTATTGTGTACGGCGCTATAGGTTGCTATCTTTCTCACATCGCACCGTAAAATTAAATCTACAATCACTTGATTAACTAAACCAATTTTTGATTTATTTTTTTAGAAACGTTTTGATAATATAGTGTACTTCAATTACACACAAGAAATTTTGAAATCGGATTCCTAATAAGAAATATAACAATAATTCATTTAATATTACTTCATTAAAAATATACACATAGTAGAAAAAAAAAATTTGAACAAATATAAATATAAAGATTTTGTTTTCATATGTTTGAAGTTTCGTGAATACAATGCTATTTTTAACAAAAATACAGTGAATTGAAAAACTGCAATTTTTTACGGCTGTTAAATTAGGTACTTTTTTGCACATTTTAATTTTTAAAAAACAAACTATAAGAGTAAGATGTTTGATTTTTTTATACGACATTTATGAATAGTTCATGCAAATCATATAAAAATTTCATAAAATTTTGGCTCCTACGTTTAGAAATATAACTGTTTAAAAAAGAGGGTCAAAACTTATTACTCCGATAGTAATTTTAATCTCTTCTGTCGAAGAACAAGAGGTCGCGCCCGAGTTGGTAACAGAGCTATTCAAGTACTTCCAGCATCAAAAGGACCTAATATTCATTTAATTGGAGGTATATCTGCTGCTGGGGTTGTTTTAATGGAACGTCGTCGCGGATCATTTACGGCAGTTATGGTAATGAGTGGATGGCAAGATTACTGCAAAATTGGATAAATATTGGTAATCAACTGGATGACCTTGTCATTGTTTGCGACAACGCCCCTTGAAACTCTCGGTTAGAAAATAGTTTAACTGGGACTGAAGCAACTCTACTGCGCCTAGCACCATATTCTCCCATGCTTAACCCTATTGAGAATATCTGGAGTAAGGTTAAGGCCTACGTTAAATTGCATCTTCGAAATCCCCCAGTTGCAGGTCCTGGCGTCGGGCAGCAACGTTTAGTTCACTTGGAAAATATTGTAGATAATGCCACGGATACTGTTGTAGGAGGAGACTGTGCACGAGCTGCTCAACATTCGACAGTATTCCATGTAGCTGCTTTAGCCATGGAAGACATGGGAGTAGGACTCTAAAACATGGTAGCCGTAGTTCATTTACATAGTAAATATTAAATAAAATGTACAATGTTCATTTACAATGTACAAGTATTAAATAAAAAATTAATACAATTAAATTAAAAAAATAAATACTAAAAAAACTTCTATTTATTTTTTTATAAAATTAATAAATTAAATTAAATTTAATTTTATTAATTTTATTCTGGTTTTAATTATTAATTGTATTGTATTAATTGTATTACAATTGTAGTTAATTAAATAATTAATTTAGTTACTATTTACTTTGTACATACTTTGTATTTTAATATTTATTATTTTGTATTTTGAAATACATTTGATTATTCTGAAATACATTTTATTATTTCGAAATACATTTCACGCTTTCTGAAATACATTTGACGCGTTCTGATCTACATTTGATTATTCCGAAATACATTTGACGCTATCTGAAATACATTTAACGCTTTCTGAAATACATTTGACTATTCTGAAATACATTTAACGCTTTCTGAACTACATTTAACTATTCCGAAATACATTTAACGCGTTCTGAAATACATTTGACTATTCTGAAATACATTTAACGCTTTCTGAACTACATTTGACTATTCTGAAATACATTTAACGTTTTCTGAACTACATTTAACTATTCTGAAATACATTTAACGCTATCTGAAATACAATTGGAAAAGGTGTAGAACAAGCTATTGCTTTGAGAAAAACTCAAATGTGCTTGGAAAACACATCTGATGGAATTCGACTAAAACGCAAACATTCCTACTATTACCAAGTAAGAGCAAAATATAATAATCACATTTGTTACTAAAATTCATTTCATATTTATAGTTGCAAAGACAATTAAATATTACCAATACATCAAAGTGCTACTTTGTCGTGTATGTGAATGATAAAATTGACTTGTATGTTGAGGAAGTTTTTAGGGATATAAGATTTTGGGAAAAGGATATGTTACCTGAACTAACAAGATTTTACAAACAATGTATAGCTCCAGAAATCATTAGAGAAAACATAAAAAATCAGAAGAAATGTGTTGATCCTCCTTATATCTTGGATGCAATCAATTTATATAATGACAAGAAACAAAAAAAGCAATCAACCATCAAGAACGCCGTTTCTAGCCCATCGTGACCAATGTCACCTCAGAGCCTTTTAGACATATTTTAATCATATGCGCATATTAATAATGTATTCATTTTAGAATTTTGAATTTTAGAATAGAAATACCGTAATGATGATCCAATAAATTACCGAAGGTGCTAAAAGTTGAAAATTGTGGAAAGAGCTGACATACATGGAGCACCAAACATACAAAGGAACGTGTTATGAGTGCAGACTCAAAAAAATGGTAGCACCAAACATACAAGGAAACATGTTATGAGTGCAGAGTCAAATAAATGGTAGCACCAAACACAGGAGAAGGATTATCAGTTTGGAAAGAAATTTAAAACAGCAACTTAAAATAAAAAAAAATTTAATTTAAAAAAATTGTTTTTACAATTATTTTGTAAGCTCTTCTTCCTCGGCCCCTTCCTCCACCCCTCCCTCGTCGCTGAGGACGTCGACTCTCCGAACTAAAAAAATAAAACTATAAAATATAAATTATAACAAAAAATGGATGTGGAAGTGGAGTTAGAATTTAGGAAAGGTATACTAGAAAGTGAAATTAGGCCTACTGAGGGAAACCACTAAACAAAAAACGCGCCGAATACTCTACCTCAAGGTGGTGTGGAAACGAGTATAATATGGTGGATAAAATAGTAAATAAATTATAAATAAAAAAATAAATTATAATTAGTTTTATTTACTACAATAGCTTCATTCCAAACTTTGCGTTTCGAGCGCTGGAACACCATGGGGCTTGTAATTTAGAATATGATTCGTCTATTTCATAATGTTGACCAATCATATGCCGAATTACAAGCCCCAGGGCGCTCCAGCGCTCGAAACGCAAAGTTTGAAATGCAGCTAATATATAAACTTACCGACTTGCGGTCGGTGACCCGTGGGCCCGCCGGCCCTGGGAACCACTTGCTGCTCTAAAACATTAAAATGTTTAAAATATATGGTAAGTAAAAATTTAAAATTAACTTACCGAGTTTTAGACCGGGACCGCCGCTCTGCCGCTGCCGCCATTAATACTCGAAGTTGTAACCTTAAAATAAATTATAAAATTAAAAAAAAAGGACGGATTTACACCACTCAAATTTTGTAATTTACATTTCCATGGTCGCAAATGCACCTGTCTCTGTTCAAGTACAAAATAAAAACAAAGCTAAACAATTAAGAAATACTAACTTAACCTTAGATTTCAAGTAACTTATTTTTTGAATAGCTTTTATGAGGTACTTTGTACCTCATAACTAAATAGCCAGACAAAGTAGTTTTGTAGGCATTTTATAATGGGATCAAATATACTTACTGGTCGTTGTCAGGAATCTTATTTTAAATCACACACGGGTATTACACACCGACACTTGACATCACAGAACATATAAGTCAAAATATAGTCACAATTATAGTTAAAATATAGTCAAAATATAGTCACAGATATAAGTCAAAATATAGTTTCATTATCGATTTATAACATTGATTCGGTTTCATAGTAGTAATTTTAAAATTTGCGCAATAATTTAATTAATATAATAAAGTATTTTTGGTTGCAGTTAAAATGCACCGACATTTAACATTTGTTAGCGCCATCTATTGTCTCACAAAAACAAAAATTGTTAATAATAAAATGTAGAAATCTATACGTTTTGATTAGTAGCCATCTGTGAGTAGCTTACCAAACTAATGGCCAAATAAGTCATTTAAAACTTCTACAGTTTGCACAATTTCACATTTCAATCACACTTTTTGGTCAAATTACTGCAAAATATGCTTTGAACTTTTAGATATAGATTTTGACATACTTGTTTGAGACATAGTTTACCCTTAAAACATGAGTTGTGAAAAAAAAAATAGACAAAATTTTTAAACTTCAAAATTTAATAAATAATTAACCAAGGCACAATTTGATAAACTTAATAATACATGAGCTTGGGTTGTTAATTGTTTTTTGAAAAATATATTGTAATTCATAACTTTTTACGTGTTTTAGCTAAAAAGTATGAAATAAAATTGTAATGTGACGACATCTAGTTAGCGTTGCTTTCCGACCGCCCCACTTAACCATAGGCGTACGAATAAAACATTAGTATAAGGTTAGGTATTTAGTGTAAATGAGTCTGATTAACAACTTCTAAAAACACAAATAAGACTATACAGTCAATAAAATTTGTATAAATATACTAATAAACTAATAAAACACGAATTAAAGCATACATTTGTTAAACTGGCCCCCTTTATGCACGCCTATGGTGGTATGCCTGCATCTAGTGAAGGTCGTTCAAATTTATGGAAAATCTCTATGTTGTTCAAAAAAAAGGTATGGTTAGTTATAGGTACGATTCACATTTTCTATGATTTTAGATGATTTCGATTCTAATGATGATGATAATGGATCATTATCCTTAGATATTCCTTCAATTTCCCAGGATTCATTTACATCTGAATCTGCGTCTTTAATGTCTCCAATAGGTACTCAACAAAATTCAATAGACGAAACGCCACGTAAAAAGCAAAAGCTTGAAAATGAAGAATTATCATTGATGGTGAACAAATTGGCTGAAGCTGCTACGAATATACGGACAGTACAACCAACCGCACCAACAGAATCAAATAGATTTGAATGGTTGGGAAAATTTATAAGTGAAACACTGAATTCAATGGATCCTTTACAGGCTGAAAAGTCGGCCCAAGAAATTACCGAAATATTGTTTCGCGATAAACTTAAATCGATGAAATAAATCTTTAGCATAACAAGTATTTAAATTTATTTATTGTTATTATATCATATTAACATAAGACTTTTGCCAGTGTACACTACCTTCCCTGTTTACATAATTCATATATTGTTCGCGACATTGTAGTGCATTTTGCTGAGCATTACGAGCGCCTAATCGTCTTTCAATGTGTTGAAAAGCATGTTCATTAGGAATATTTTCTCTCCACTTGCCTAATATTATTTGATTGTCCACTTCTTTGTCAGTAAAGTTAGAATTACAGTAAAGATTCTGTTTAAATTCTCCCTGCTTTGCCATAATAAAATTATGTAAGCATGTAGTAGCCTGAACAATTTTATCCACGGTTTCTGGATAAGCATGAATTGTTCTGTGAAAAATACGCCATCTTGCTGCTAAAATGCAAAGTATTTTCAATCCACCTCCTTGCTCTAGAAAGTCTGTAATTATAGATGCGTAAATTTTCGTTTAAATATTTTCCTGCGTATGGTTTTAACAAATTCTTTTGTAATGGAAAAGCATCATCACCAACAAAAAAATACGTGAACATTTCATTTGTACCAGGAAGTAGTGCATCAGAGGGAAGGTTTAACGTATTTCCATTTAGATCTTGACCGAACTGCGATTCTTTCAAAACACCCCCATCACTTTCTGAACCATATGCTCCAATATCAACTATGGTAAATTTATATTTCAAATCGCAGACTCCAAAAAGGTTAATGCTAAATGTTTTTTTATAATTATAATATAATGAACCAGAATTATTTGGTTGCTTAATATTTATGTGTTTCCCATCGATGGCACCAACACAATTTGGCATCTGCAATCTCAATAAAAAATTGTTGGAAATTTCACTCCATTTCTGCTCATTGGGTTGTGAAATATAAATTGGCTTCAAAACCTTCCATAATACACCACAAGTTTCACGGAAGATGTTGCATACAGTGGTTTTCCCCATTCGAAAAGCAAAAGCAATTGATTGCAAAAAATCTGCCGTTGCCAATAAACTGTCAATTGTAGTAGTAAGGGGATACTATAGGCAGACAGGGGGCGGTCCCACTGGCGCCAGCTAACTCCGCCCCCTTTAGGACCGCCCCCCATTTGAGCTACTGCCATTCTCTCCCCGCCCCCAACTCCGCCTCATCCTCCGCCTCCGCCTTAGGTTCCGCCTCCGCCTTAAGTTCCGCTTTAGGTTCGGCCTCCGCTTTAGGTTCCGCCAAAGATTTCGCCTCCGCCTTAGGTTCGGCTCCACCTTAGGTTCCGCCTCTGCCTTAGGTTCCACCATTACCAGCACCTTAGGTTCCCAATTGGTGTTTTGAGAGCCATTTTGTCGAGGGTAATAAAGTTTGTGAGACCACTCGATTGGTTCCTTATGGAAATCATCATTGTGGTTCTTGACCAATGAGGTGTGTTCTTTGGGAACCATTATTCTTGCGAATAAGGATAGGTACGGGTAAAAAATAAAACAACATTTTTTTTTTAAAAAAATTTATACAATTAAAATAAATACAATTAAATTTAATACAATTAAATTTATTACATTTAAATACAATACAATTAAATTTATTACATTTAAATACAATACAATTAAATTTATACATTTCGATAAACTGTACCATTAGTTGGATTATATTCTATTATGGTATCATGCAAAATCAAACAATATACAGTGGTGTTGGCAGGAAAATTTCCATTTGCTTCAAATTCCAATTGTATATCTACTGCAGATGATTTAATAGCTTAATTTTGTTTTGAACAATCAATAACAAAGATTGGATAATCTTTAAAATTAACAAATGAAATAGCTGGATCACAATCACGACCATAATACGATCTTTGAAATTCACAATATGATTTAAATGCTTGGGAGTATCTTCCTTTTGAAAAATCTAAATTAAACTTATCATAAGGAAAAGATTCACTATTCAAAAATAGTTTGATATCTCGAACATTTGCTGTAGTAAATACTCCAGCGTCTTGATCAAGTTCATTTCTTTTACTCGTTTGAAATGCTAATAAAATGAAACGTGGTTTTTCCAGTTGCGATGATGTACGTACAGCCCATTTATCAATTCCCGTTTGTTTTATTTGCGGTAACTGATGAAATTCCCATTGTCTAAACGGGACAGCTATAGGCCGGTCAATGTACTTTAAAATTTTCAATTTAATATCATTTACAACAATATGTGGTACGTGCCACTGAATTTTATTAATAGTAAATTTATCAGCTGCTTTGGCACCAAGGAATAAATCCTTATCATTCGAAGATCTAAATAATACCAATTCCTGTTTAGTATGAACAATACATTTTCTATAATCTTCAGCGAAACCCAGTAGAAGTTTTAATGGAATACATACACTAACATTATTAAGATGTATTGTGGGGTTAGGATTATTTCTTTTTGATAACCAACCACTCATTGCCATACTTGCTTCCTCGGCTTTATTAAGTGAACAATATCCTTTAATTGTACTAGTAATACCAACATCTCTAACCCGATCAATTTCAACTCCACCCAATTCATATCGTATCTCCGAGAATAAAAATGTCCAGGCGTTACTTATTATTTTTGTAGCTGCATCACCGTCATATGATCCTTCAATGTAAATATAGCTATCACATGGTGCTGTGTAAATGTCCTGTGTTTGAATATGTATTCTTATCTCATCGTTATAATTGAAACTCGATGATAAATATGGGAGTTATGTGTGAAATTCATATTTTACAACACTTTCATCGAAATGCACTTTATCGAAAATATTTAGTAAATCAACCATGTTGTTTTTTTACACGAAAACCAATTGACTTAAGAAATTTAATATTTTTAGCTGTTAACCGTTTGACACTTTTTCTTTGAATGGGGAATACGTTATCAACTACTTGTACTTTATTGAAGTTTATTCCCATTGTATTTTTCCCGTTTACGCAATTCCAGTCGCACTGTAATCAATTCGTCACGAAAGTTTACCAATTCTCCGCCTTGATCAATAATTGTAATAGTAATGTTGTCTATCGTTTTTACGTTTGCTGGTAGATAGATAAATGTTTCTTGGTTCCTCACTAATAGAAATTCCTGGACCAACAGTTGGAGTAAACGTAAATAAATTATGAATAAGGTTATTGTTATAATAGGAATTTGTTATTATATTACACTCCACACGAATAGTTGATACTTTTAGTATTTGTACCAATTCATCTGATTCGTGATCAAGATTTGCTGTTAGTTTTTTAGCGGAAAACCCCAAAATTTTACGAATGGAATCCTCGGGTTCAAAGTTTATATCTTCCTTTCCGTTATTTTCACACTTTAATGTATTTAAATTTGGTGTAATCGAAATGTTATCTTCTCCCAAGATTTTTTTTAAATAGGCCTCAATATCCACTACGTCATACGCACCAACAGGTATGTTTATTACACTACCACCGTAATAAAATTTGTTTGCGTCTTTATCAATATTAGGTATTGAATTGTATGAATAGAATCCAAGCAATCCTAATGAATAATCGAATTTAAAAAAATCAAGTTCAATTGGTGGGAAATATTTACTTTGTAAAACACTTGTCTTTCCGCTCAATGTAAAAGTATAACACATAATGACTGATAAATATTTATTACATTATTTTATATAGAAAAATTAACAATCTAAATTATATTGTACATAATTATACAAATCAAAACAATTTCTTGAAGCACACATAACAAAAGCTGCCATAGTATGACAAGTGCTAGGACACATTGGAATTTCTAGAGAAAATCCTGGGCAATCTGCATCAATAACGGGTATAGTTACAATGTTTTCTAAAAATGTTCTATTCATTTCACCATTTACATATACTTTTTTTACATTGTTCGACAAAATGAAATTTTCGAGTATTTTTGGTATCTCATCAGGGTTCTTTCCATCGTTATTGTAGTGGATACCATGATGATAGAATTGTATATGCCTTATTTTTTTTTCTCTTCTTCAGTGAGTATTTCGTGAGGAATGTTACTTGAAAAAGTATGGTGAATAATATTTCTTCCATTCAAGGACATAGCCATTTCTTTTACAACAAAAGTACCCCGCACTTGAAAACCTTGCAAATCGATAGCCACAAAAGCCATGGTACACACTTTTAGAATAAGATGACAATGATGAAGATAACAACAATAACTTTCAACACAGCGTGCATTACACAAAGTGAATTGAAATTATCTATTACAGTTGTTTTTTATACAAAAATTTCAAACACAACTGTCCACAATTTGTTGTACCGAACTTCTGATGACGATTGTAATTGTATTCAATATTACAATTAAAATATCGTTGAAGTTCTAATGGAGGTGGTAAATCCCCAAAACTATCATACCATTTAAGATTATTACCCCGCTTTACATATGCACACCAATGTGTACCAGGACCACTACTTTTATCCAAATTTATTATTCCACACTCATTCACCAATGCACCGTGTTTAGGTAAATTGTCTCTCATAAATACACCTCGAAAATTCGATATTTTTTTTGCAAATTTTCTCATTTCATTTTCATTCATTGCACGTTTTCGAGGTAAATTTAATAGTTTTTTTTGAACCTTTAGGTAAAAATAGGCCCATTCCCTTTCGATAAGGTTTAAAATATAGTCCAGATCCTTGTTTTCCAAGTGCTATAGCTTCCATCTGTTTGTTATGTCTATGCGATTCATCTAGGGTTTTACGTGCTGCTTTAGCTTCGTTAACAGCTTTTGCAACACCACTTCCGGCACCGATTAAACTACCCAAAGCTGCTAACCCGGCCATTAACGGTACTATAAATCCTCCTTGTTTTGGAATTGGTATAATTCGCGGTAGTCGAATAAATTTTTTACCGCCGGCTTTCTTAATTGCATCCTTTGCTACTTTGTATGATTTTGAATACAAGTTTTTTTTATTTTTGAAATTATTTGAGTTTAATACACTTTTAACAGGATTCATTACTGCTGCCCGAAACGCTACCATTTTTCTTTTCATCCTTCTTTTTCTTGGACGATGTTTTCTAGTTGAAACGCCCATACCTGTTTTTGTCTTGGTCTTTATTGCGTTGGTTACACCCCAAGCTGCTACTTTCTCACCGTATGATGAATCTTTGGCCTTTACACGACTCCAAGCACGATCTGCTAAAATTCTATCGGCTTGATGTCTTGAATTTAAGTCTGTGTTTTTTAAATACGCAAGATCGTGTTCTTTACAATAACTATCCAATTTATTAATACCCTTATTGTTATGTTGTAAACGTTTTTGAACTTTTGTCCCGGGTCCACACCACTGATATCCGGGAATATGTAACTCAAAGGGTAATTTATTAATTAAAGTGTTTACGATTCCACCACCTTGACGTATCATACCGTTCTGAATAGAAATTTGGTTTCAAATATAATTATATACTATTTTGAATATATACATTAGTATTTCAAATCTTCTATTAGTGTATGTGACAATGCGTATAATAAAACAACCTGAATCACTAACGGTGACTAATCACGACTATGTATGCGATAGTCAATTGTTACCAAAACACGGCCGTTTGGTAAAAAACTGTAATAGATGTTTAATTGTTGGAAGCAGCGGGTGTGGTAAAACGAATGTTTTGATAAGTCTATTGGAACATCCGGAAGGATTAAAATTTCAAAATATATACATTATCGGAAAAACACTTAATCAACCAAAATACAAAATATTACAGAATATTATTGAATCTATAAATGGTATGGAAATAAAAATGTTTGATAATACTGATGACGTTATGACGCCAGCGGAAGCAAAACCAAATTCAATATTTATATTTGACGATGTAGCATGTTCACCACAAAGTGTAATTCGTGATTATTTTAGTTTTGGACGTCACTATAAAATTGACTGTTTCTATCTTTGTCAAACATATTGTCACGAAGACTCAGCTATTGACCTCATCAATAGCTGAGAAGGTCAATAGCTGAGATAGTACCAATAACGCGGATCAGCATCGCCGGGCAATTGAACCGCGCTCGGGGCAATTGAACCGCGAGCGGAAGTCGACGCAGCGATTGATCGATGGGTCAATCGCCGCGCTGACTTAACGATTTCGGAATTCTAATTAGTTTTCAAACTAATTGGAGTTAGTTCGTTTTGCGACAAGTACAGGGACAGACCTGTACGGAAGATTCAAGTGATAAAAAGTGACAGGAAAAGACGATGCGAGCCTCCTCCGAACGACCGCTGTCCCTAGGAATAAGGTGTACAACCATGTAAGTAAATAAAATAAATATTATTTAATTCGAACCCTTATCGTTTTATTAAAATTGTAATATCAACCCGTCGCGCCCGGCTACGTCCCGTGAATTATACCCCAGGGCGTGACATATGGTGGAGACGCCTAAAATCTATGGCAGGTTCTTCGCAACCTGCTGAAAAGGCATTAATTTTTTATTTTTTTTTTATTTTTCGGGTCAATCCTTATGATTGTTTTCCCTTTTCCGCGAACTACACTAAGTTTCAAAGCCAACTTGTTAGAATGCTGAGGCTGGCATTCAACTTAGTAAAACAACGAAAATCAGGGTTCAAAGCCAACTTGTGCGGATGTTGAGGCTGACATCCAACCTGATACAAAAAAAACCAGAATTAAAAGCCAAATTTTGCTAGGGTTGCTGAGGCTGGCACCCAATCTGGTACAACAAACAAACAAAAAATCTTGCAGACAGCGTCTGTATCGAATCAACAAATAAAATATGTGTTGTATTTTTTTTTTAACCCGGCCAAACTTTAGCAGCCGTTAATACAAAATGTTAGACTGCTAAAGAAGTTATCACCTAATTTTTACTTTAATTTTTAGCCAGAAATATATACATTATTTGCGGTTTTTGTCTTCTCCCCTTCAAATTAATTTTACGGGATTTAATCAACAATTAATTAATTACCTTTTACGGGGCGGCAACCATAAATACAGAAGTGCCGTATAACATTATGCCCATAGAAGTTTATTTTAACACCTTAACATTAAATTTTGAATAATTCTCCTATTATATTGAGACTCAGATTGGAACTCTAATCATTCTGATTGATTTTAAATAATAACTAATCTCGTAGGTAAAAATGAACAAAGGTCAAATGATATTTCGGGCGTATATTCCCCTAGCTTCGGTCTAATTAATCTACGTCGAGAACATTCAGGTGCCGGTATAACCTTCGCGGTGCGCCCTCAAAAGTCATGTTACCAAGAGTTACACAACTCACAAAAGAGCAAAATGCAGGATGTCAGACCCAGATAAACCACACACTAGATCGCAAGCAAATAAATTAGGAGAAGCGATCGGTAATCCAGGGGGAAACAGTTCCGCATACATAGAACCAGAAGACCCAAACATTAGCCTGAGAAGTACAAAGACAGGTAGATCGCCGACTCGAAACGCAAAAATATCAAATATACGAAAACTATCGCTTAACGATACAGGGGATCAAGTGAAAGTAACACTCGAAGCACGAGTAAAAGAAGATACAATAACAGAAACAACCAAGGAACCGTTTAGGAAAGAACTAGAAGAGCACAGAAGAAAAAAAGAAGAGGAAAAAGCACAAAAAGCACGAGACGAGGAAACCAAGAGACAGAAACAAGAGAAAGAAGAAGCGGAACAAAGAAGAGCGGAAGCAGAGAAACTAGAAAGAAAAATCGCGGCGGACCGAGCGGAAAGAAAAATAAAGGAGCAAGAGGAAGAAAAGAGAATAAAAGAAGAGCAACGACAACAGGAATTAAGAACGCTACGAAAAGAAGAAGAGCGAAAGAAGGGACAACAAGAAGCAGACGAGAAACAAAAAGAAGAGGAGAGGAAGAAGAGAGAAAAAGAAGAGAAAAGCAAAGAGAAAGCCAGAATAAGAATGGCAGACACAACCATCTCCGAAGCAACAACAGCCAGCAGGACCCCCGCCATCCCGAAATTTGTGTCACCACAAATTTACAACCCCTGCACGTCAACAGAGACGCCCAAGAACTTTTTCCGCCACTACGAGAGGTGCGCAGTAGCCAATGGATGGGACGAGACTTTCAAAATAAGGTATTTTGGAACGTTCTTAGAGGGAGCTGCGGAAAAATGGTATAAGCGGTACATAGACGCAACAAAAAATGCCCAGAAGACATGGCGAAACATCGAAGATGACTTCCTCAGAGAGTTCGGGGGCGAAAAGACCAATAGAGAAGTAAAGCTCCGATGGGCAAACCGACGCCAGAAAGTTAACGAAGATATTAAAACATATTATTTTGATATGCTAGATCTGGGCTACGAAATAGATCCAGGTATGGAAGATGATACGTTCCAGGAATTCTTCGAAAACGGTCTGCAGGAAGAGGATTATCAGACATACAGCATGATAAGCAGGACCCAGATGAGCCGAGAGGAAATTAAGGACGTAGTATTTAGGTTGAGCGACCGCGGAGCCAGGAGAAGAGAGACTAGCCGACCGACGACCTTTAACCCCCAGACAATCCCCCGCGGAGTCACACCACCGCCCATGTTCGGACAGAGTAACTACCGAAATAATATTAGATTCGACAACCGCAGACCCATGTTTAATAACCCCCGAGACTACGAAGACAACCTTAATCGCAGACAAGAAGGGGGCAACTATAGAGGGCAAAACTACAGAGGAAACAACTACAGGCAAGAACAACAAAGCCATCAAGGTAACAACTATAATAATAGCGGTTATAGAGGTAGATCGACGAACGCGGCGGATAATAGGTATAATGCACCTTCGCGAGGACAACTACCCAACACAAGGACGACAGACGGCAGGCCTAAATGCTACAACTGCAATAGACCTGGCCACATAGCGTCAATGTGCCGAGAAAGGCCCCAAAACAACGAAAGAAGGGTATCCTTCGGGAGAGGGTCATCGCCGCACCCAAACGGGGGCGGACGGCACTAAATGACCCAGATATCGTCCTCCACACAGAAAATGAACCAGTGGGGGCATATAGTAGGATCCTGACGGTCGAGGGTACAGCAAACCACCAAGAAGGGATGGGAATTGTACTCGATACAGGGTCCTCGGTAAGCGTAGTCAGTAAAAGCGTCGCGGAAGGCCTAGAACTGACGTACTCGCCAGCAGTTTTGAGGACTGCGGGAGGATATTCTGTCAACATTTTAGGAAACACCCAAGTAGACATTTGTATAGGGCCTTTCAGATGCAAGCACGAGATGGTAGTCATCGAGAAAACACCGAAGGACGTAATCCTGGGAGTGGACTTCTTGAAGACTTACGAAGCCATGATCGATTTTGCAAACAACAGCATCGAGTTAAAAGATAAAGGTAAAAGGGTCAGACTACCCTTTTCAAGAGAAACGAAACAGGGTAACTCACTGATAGTACCAGTAACAGAGGGGGAACCGGCGAAGCTAAGGCTACGAGCAGCTGCGGATTACAACCTCATCCCAAAGAGGGAGATAGTTATGAGATTATCAGTTAGCGGGGGAAAGGCCGCACATAGGGAAGCAAATTACGATTTCGAGGAAGCCGAGAGCTACATAACCAAACACGGGCTAGCCTTGAAGTCAGCACCAGAGATAAACAACACAGGAATAGAGTTAGTGGTGGAAAACCGAGGATACACCAGAAAAAAGGTATTTAAGGGTACAACGATAGGGTGGCTGCACGAGTCGAGGGGAGTCGCCGATGTCGGGATGATTTTGTACATGGAAGAAACGGAAGACAAAGTTACGCTCGCAGATCATAAAATAAACCCAACAATACCACAGCCGAAGCAGGAACAGTTAAAGAAACTGCTAAGCGAATACTCGGACGTATTTGCAAAAACGACAGCCACCATGGGAAGTACGGGGTGGTGCGAACACGAAATTGACGTACAAGGGGCAGAACCCATAAAAAGCAAGCCTTACAGGGTGTCACACAGGGAGAGAACAGTTATTGACAAACAAATCAATGAGATGCTAAAGGATGGGATTATCCGAAATAGTCACTCTCCTTGGGCGAGCCCTGTCGTATTGGCAAAAAAGAAGGACGGAACCATGCGATTTTGCGTGGATTACCGGAAATTGAACAGCGTCACCAAAAAATCGACCTACCCTTTACCAAATATCGACGACATCATGACGTACCTTGGCAAATCCAGATACTTCACGACACTGGACCTTTTCAGCGGATACTGGCAAGTAAATGTAAAGGAGGAAAACAAGGAACTTACGGCCTTTATCGCGCAAGGACACGGCTTGTACGAGTTCAACGTACTGCCGTTCGGTCTGTGCAACGCACCTGCGACCTTCCAGCACCTAGCGGACACGGTATTTCAGGGGATGAAGTGGAGCGAAGTACTGATATACCTCGACGACATAGTAGTATTTTCAGAAGATATAGACGAGCACCTGAAAAAGTTATGTCGCGTATGTAAGTAGGAGCTTAACTAAGGCCGAGCAAAACTATACCATAACGGAGCTAGAAGGACTCACGGTGATTTGGTGCCTGAGTTATCTACGCCACCTAATCTACGGGAGGCATGTGAAGATCGTAACAGATCATCACGCCCTCTGCTGGTTGAAAACCATAAAAGTCCCGACAGGGAAGTTGGCCAGATGAGCGATTAAACTGTCAGAGTTTGATCATACCATAATCCACAAAAGCGGGATAGCGCATAAGGATGCGGACTGCCTTTCGCGACACCCGACAAAAATAGCGGAACCAGAAGATGAAGAAGAAGCCAACGACCTACACACCTACTTGATCGACGAACAAGACCTCGGCGAACAACAACGAATGGACCTAGAATTAAAGGAACTAATTAAGATAGTACGAGACCCTACAGAAGGATCAATAGCGTCACGAAAGTACGCAAAAAATTTCAATTTGATAGGTAACGTTTTGTATAAGAAAAATGCGAATTTGACAGGGAATGACAACCTGTTGGTTATACCGAGAGACCTAGTAGGGGAGATATTATTTAGCCACCATAACGAACCGTTATCAGGGCATTTAGGTATAACAAAAACACTAAATAAAATTAGGAATAGGTTTTACTGGAAGGGGCTTCAGAAGGACGTAGAAGCCTTTGTTAAAGGGTGCCCCGACTGTCAGGCCAGAAAGGGAGAATCCCATCGAAAGCCGCAAGGGCTACTCCATTCAATTCCAGTAGCGACCCCTTTTGATAAAGTAGGGATCGATCTCTTAGGGCCATTTAGGAGAAGTAAAAACGGGAAAACAATGATAATCGTAGCCACGGACTACGCTACCCGCTGGGCCGAAACGCAAGCATTGCCAAGCGGTAAAGCAGGCCCAGTTGCAAAATTTATTTTAGAGCACATTATTACGCGGCATGGGGCACCTCGGCATTTACTAAGTGAAAAAGGCCGAACCTTCCAATCAGAATTAGTAACCGAACTCTTAAAAAGTATGGGTACAGTAAGCAGCTTCACGACAGCTTACCACCCTTCATGCAACGGACTGACTGAAAGACTGAACAAGACACTCGCGAACATGCTAAGCATGTATACAAATACTGAACAAACGGACTGGGATGAACACTTACCCCACGTGACATTTGCATATAATACCGCGAGACAGGACAGTACCAAGGTATCACCGTTTATGCTTGTTTATGGCAGAGAAGCGGTACTGCCCACTGAGGCCAATTTGGTACCCGCAAACCCCGACTCCGACGCAATGGCGGTCAGAGAAAGGGCACTAGCCGCTAGAGCGCTAGCCGTGGAAGAGATAGAAAAGAGACAATTGTACGATACGGACAGGTACAACGGAGGGCATCGGCATGTAGAGTTTGAAGTAGGGGTCAAAGTGAAGGTTTTCACGCCAGTACGAAAAGTAGGGCGTAGCGAAAAGTTGCTATTAAGATGGTTTGGACCCTACTTTATAACTAGGAAACTGAGCGACGTGAATTACGAGGTTCAGAAAGGGCCGACACCCAAATCAAAAAAGGACGTTGTACATGTCGGGAGAATACTTAGGTATAACGATCCTTGGACCTTGCCCATTAGTCCGGGCTGTGACGACGGTAACTAAGAAAATCGGGCGTCCTAATTAAGTAATAGATAGATAATAGTTACTAGTTAGGTAGATCGATTAATG
Source organism: Cryptophagus acutangulus (assembly GCA_963556235.1). Taxonomy (NCBI): domain Eukaryota; kingdom Metazoa; phylum Arthropoda; class Insecta; order Coleoptera; family Cryptophagidae; genus Cryptophagus; species Cryptophagus acutangulus. The sequence continues at coordinate 1,940,861 of OY744561.1, forward strand.
GCTAAGATACAAGTAGGGACGCGAAAAATAGAGTAAATTCAAAATTTAGGGGAGAAGGATTAGCCTAAGGTAGGATAATCAAGAAATTACATTTGTTGAATAATAGATTGTGGATGGCCCTAATCCACACTACGAGCAGCCAGAGGGACCACCCTGTAGAGGTGAATGCTGGAGCATTCTGGAGGCCCCTAACACAGACAGTGGGCTATGAGGCAACCATCCCGCTAGATTACACAACGGAATGGACAATACAGAACCCCGTCAAGGACCAGGCAGATGAGCAGTCGATGATGCTGCAGGGCTGTCACGGAGGTGCCCAGAGGGAAAGTTGCAGACTACTCTACCAAATCCACCAACTGGCCAAGACGTTCCAGGCGGAGTACGATGAAGAACAGAAGGACTGGGACAACATAGAAGAAGCGAAGACTAGGACCAGGGAGTGGCGACCAAAGAGGGCGCTTGACTTTGTGGGGGACGGACTATCGTGGTGTTGTGGGGTGGCGACGCAACATAAACTTGACAAGTTTCATGTTAAAGAAGAGGAATTAGAGGCAGAGATTCAGAGGTTGCATCGAGGCCTGTCGGACACGATTACGAGCATCGGAGCGACGTCAAAGCAGTTCGAGGACTACACCAGGAAGTCAGCAACAACAATGCACCAAGTGGAGCAGAGGATCCATTCCATCGAAGGCTACATCAAGGAAACCGCACAAAACTTGCAGAATAGGCAAGCAAGTGACGAAGCGCAGCTCATGGCAGTGTTTTACGACAACTACACCAATCTAAAACGGATCATTTCGACGTTTAGGGTGGTGCGACGTAACGAAGTCCGCATGTCATGTAAGCAGCACCAAATCGCCATAATAGTCCTGAAACAGCAAGTGCTAGTCAAGGATCTCGAAAGACTCGCAGAAGAGTTGGCCGAATCAAACCAAGGACTCGCCATACCGTTAAAAGATATTAGTCGTTACTACCAATTGCCGCTGTGCGACTGTGCCTATACAAGGGAAGTGTTGACCATTCATATCCGGATCCCCATCACGCAGAGGTACCAAGAATGGAGACTCTTTGAACTCGTCACCATTCCATTTGCTTGGCGCAATCAAACGTGCCGAATACCCCACGAAAGTTTATACTTGGCATCATCATCGCACAAGGAGAACATCAGGACTATTGCAGGGGCGGCCCTCCACCAATGCCGCCCATACCACGACAAATTATGCTACTTGCCGAGGTTTTCGTCCGATTCCATCCACGGACCAATGTGTGCCAGGAAATTATTCCTAGGCGCCACTGTAGAAGAAATCAGCAACTACTGCCATATGTCTTGCCATGCATCCACAGCCATATCAATCGTGGAGGCAATCGAGGGCGAGTACATATTGACCCACGGAGAAGGAAGAACGAAGATCAAGTGCGGGACGAATCAAACTCAGATCGACAACAACAAGGAGAAGACGGGCGCAGTAAAGATCAATTTACCGTGCCATTGTGAATTGATCATCGGGGAAGAAGTGATGATACCCAAACGCTTTCCCTGCCTTCAGGATGCCACGACAGAAGCCAAGACGACACACATCTTGCCAGCGATGTGGTCCACCTTGAAGTCTATGAAGGTCCACCCAGCTGAGAGATCCCGTAAATTGGTGTACAACAATTTCACGGAGTGCCTCAACGCAAATTGGACCCTTGAGATACCACATCTCAACCTAACCAGCCAGAGGGAAAATTTAAGGGATATTCAAAACGCCATCCAGGCCATGCCGAAGAGCATCCTCACATACGGGGAGAAGTATGGTGTACATAGCGATTCCATGGTGCTGTTATGGATTTCGCTTCTATCAATAGGCGTGGCCTATTTATTATTCCATCGCAATCCAGTGGGAATCGTGGTGGCCACAGCGACCGGTGTCAACGGAGAAGAAGAAGAAGGGAGCACAATCCACCACGAAGTACTGTTGGCCAGCATTCTAACCGGGCTGGTCATATTTGTGTTGTACCTTGTGTTCTGGATTTTGAGGAGCTTTGTTCAATCGCGGAAAAAGTTACGACCAGAGGGTGGAAGAAGAACGATGAGTGAAGAGACGAATAAAAAAGAACCGACCAGGACCTACCCCAAAACGAGAAATTTAAGTGCATCCATGGACCAGTTGAGAAGGACGAAAGACTACGAGGAAGAAGGAAGAATCAGCAGGTCGGAAGAGAGGTTAGAGAGGAGAATTAGAATAGACGTAGAAAAAGAAGACCTGAGATCCCTGTCCCAAGCACAAGCAGTCAGCTTGGTGTTACATGGAAGTGACACGGGCTAACGGGTAATATAACGTCTGGTCTTTCGGTGCCCAAGACTAGACGGACCTATTGTGAGGTAGTCGAAATCCAGGGGATTGGACTAACCATCGTTTGCTACATAAAGAAATAAGTAGTAAATGGTGGTCAGAATCAATGCTCTAGACTAGGTTACGCGATCGCGGAAAATTTAAATGTTTGAATTGTATAAGTGATTAACGAGGTAATTAAGTAAGTGTTTTAAAAGTTGCATACGAGTGATAGGTAATTTTAATAATAACGTATTAACGAGGGAATTCGGGACACGGCACCAACATTCCGGGACTCGGGCAATACATAAAAAAGTTGTTAGGATAAAATAAGATAGTTCTCGATATAGTAGGGGTAGAAGGATGTAATTAGTTTTATTATTAGCGCGTTATTGCTTGGTAAACAAAACCTATTAGCTTAATAGGGTATTTCAATATAATGCTCCTATAAGAGATATTTTGGTAATATAATTTTTAGGCAATATATGTATGATTTTAGTTAATATAAGGATAGTACAACATGTAAATGAAAATTTTTAGTTAAGTAGGCTTAAGAGAGATAACGAAGGTAGCCGTGTAGCTGAGACGGAAAGCGAAGTGAGATGAGTACTCGGGGCAGAAGGTGGCGTTGCGTAGTTATATATAGTCTAATTTATAGTTAATGATTAGTTCAATTTAATTAGTATAATGATATTTACTCGATTCAAAAAAAAAAAAAAAAAAATTAAAAAAAAAAAAAAACAAATGTTCTTTAAAGTAAAAAATTATTTTTTTATTATGGTATTAAAATTAACAATTCATTGTATTTCATTGTATTTCAATTCATTCATTGTATTTCAATTAACATTTTGATAAAATTAACCATCCATCACGGTTCCGGGCGAAGGGGGCAGCGACAGTGCCGCGACTGAACCCCGATGAGGCCACACCGGGAGCAAAAGGTTATGGGCCGCCCGGTGCACCTACGCCGGCGGCACGCATACCCCGCGCAACGCCAACAGCGAACGCGGGGATTGACGAAGTACCGACGCACGGGGTTGGTCGGCACTCCCACTGGCCCGGCTGGACGAAACCAAGAGAGCCACGGAGTTGGTGGTGACGATGGCCGACTTGAAGTTTCCGACACCTCCGCGGACCCGGAAGGACGGACCCAAGGGTGCCAAACGGGCATCCACGGCGCGAGGAAGGCCGACTGTTCCAATGGGCGAGCCCAAGGGTCCCAGGGGGGTGGCAATGGGGTATCCACCCGAGGCCCAACGGGGGCTACAGCTCCCTCCCTCCCAGAAGGCGAACGAGGGGGCGAATTCCGTACGGGGGCCCGGAACACCCCGGACTCCTCCAACAGCTCCAAGTTGGATGCTGGAGCTGGAGTCACTCCCCCAAGTTGGATTAGGTCCGAACCATCACCTGCTTCTGTTCGGGCCGACGGCGGCCCCGGAGCACTCTGCTCAACAGAGCCGACGACAATCAAGTTTTGGATATTGAGCTGAAAAAGAAGAATAAAAATAGTTAAATACAAAAAAAAAAAATATTAGAATAGGAATTAAACTATTAGAATAGCTAAATATTTAATATATTAATACGAGTACTTACTGTGTATTGGTCCATGATTGAGAAGGAAATGAGGCATCTCCTCAGCAATTAGTATAAGACGGTCCAATAAGTAATCGGACACCTTGATTATCAAAAGAGCACGTAGCGCGATAATCTCGTCTCGTTTCGTTATTAAGATTCAGCTAATTAGACGAATAATGTAGAATAATAATATGAGTGTAGCGGTAGTAAAATTTTTTTCTCTTATGTCGTTTTAATTAGGGACAACCGCAGCGGTACCAAACATTGGCGGTTAATTTATTAGGTTTAATTATGATTTATATGTTCTTTAATTTTAGCACTGTGGGTCCAGCGCTCGCGAGGAGGAGGCATGTCACGAAGACTCAGCTATTGACCTCATCAATAGCTGAGATAGTACCAATAACGCGGATCAGCATCGCCGGGCAATTGAACCGCGCTCGGGGCAATTGAACCGCGAGCGGAAGTCGACGCAGCGATTGATCGATGGGTCAATCGCCGCGCTGACTTAACGATTTCGGAATTCTAATTAGTTTTCAAACTAATTGGAGTTAGTTCGTTTTGCGACAAGTACAGGGACAGACCTGTACGGAAGATTCAAGTGATAAAAAGTGACAGGAAAAGACGATGCGAGCCTCCTCCGAACGACCGCTGTCCCTAGGAATAAGGTGTACAACCATGTAAGTAAATAAAATAAATATTATTTAATTCGAACCCTTATCGTTTTATTAAAATTGTAATATCAACCCGTCGCGCCCGGCTACGTCCCGTGAATTATACCCCAGGGCGTGACGTTTAATAATTTTTAAACAAGATGACATTAATCTTAAACACATATATGATGAATTTATTGCACTAGACATGAATATGAACGAATTTAAAGCATTATGTAAATTGTGTTGGCAAACACAATATGGCTTTTTAGTTATTGACAAAGAAAGCGAATTGAATAATGGTCGATATAGAATTGGTTTTGATAAGTTTATAATACCCTGAGTGTCTTCATTTGTTTCAGTGTTGACAATGTCGTCGAATAGAGATACTATAAAACTTAAGCTACTTAAGGCTACTAAAAACATTCGAAAAAAATTTAAATCATTGAAACGCGGCAACATTGAAAGTCAACATAATATTGAAAGTAGTTTTAAACCCTTTGTGGACCCTTTAAAGGAGCTTGTAAAACATGTAAAAAAAGAAGTAAAACCTAAAGATGAAAAAACCGTTTTTCAATCAACACCGAAAAAAGAAAGTACTAAACAAAGACCATATTTTAATAAAAGTCTCAAGGGCGAAGAAGGAATTTCTGACTCTTCTTTTTTTACATCTACAATGAACGCAACTAAAATTCCTGAATTTTTGAATCTAGAAGTAATAGCTAATAGTGAGACCGATGACCCTAATGAAGTGACGATGGACTCAGTTCGTGAATTGTACTCAACTACAGAAGGTCGTCAACTAATTGACGAGAAATTTCTAGAAAATCTTAATCCACTTCCAAAGCGTTACATAAAACTATTAATTTCTGATACAACACGTCTGACCGATAATGTGTACGGAGTACGATATGAACCTGCTACAGGAACTTGGTGGATGGGTAACCAAGAATTTATATTTAATGGTGACGATATTGTAATTGCGGGAAGAAAATTTAAAGGAACCGAAGGATTGTACGAATTGATTTTTTTAAAATCTCCAAGCGAGTATACATATGAAGATAAACATCGATATGGTGAAATTTTAAGAACAACGAACGCCCACAAAATAAATTACAATCCCGATGCTAGAATAAAATCTAATAAGGGTTTCAAATACCTCAATATTATTAGCAAATTATTTCCATCTTTAGCGAAGCGTCGATTGCATTCAGCGCCTACTGGTGGTAGTATTATGAAAAATATTGTTCCAAACTCCAAAATTCAATTTTCCTACTGGGATAATCCTAACGAATTGGTGGATCGACTACAATTGTTATATGGGGCGCAACTTGCAGGAAATGCGGCTGTTCAAAATGAGATTGTATCAATTATTGAGGAATTGAAAGAATGTGGTATAATTACATAAACATGATCGGATTATCTCAGTATAAACATGCCTATCGATAAGTTTGGACATCATGTTGGTTTACATATTAAACGTAAACATGGAAAAATTATCACTGAAAATAAACGGTTACGAACAAATGTGACACCCACAATTAGTAGTACAATGACAATTCCGTTGGTGTCAACTCAAAGTGGACAATTTAGTGCCAGAGGAAAAATAATAAAAAATCTGCAATCACCTATTTCTGAAGGCGATGCAGTAAATGTATCGTATCTCAATAAACAAATAAAATTAACTGAAAAAAAAATTTATGAACATACTAGTGATTTTCAAAATAAACGCGTTGTGAATATTGGTGACCCTACGGAGAATAATGACGCTGTCAATAAAAAATATGTTGATGAAAAAACGTCACACCATCCTATAAAGTATACAAAAGATGGAAATCTTGATGCCGACAACAAAATTATACAAAATGTTAAAATTCCTATATCTGAAACGGACGTTGTAAACGTAAAATATTTAATGAAACAAATAAGTACGGAAAAAATCAATACTGCAAAATTAATTAAAGATCAGTTTCTTCCTCTTGATCAATCACTCAAAAACTATGTAAATCAATCTTTAAACGATTTACATAATAAACAACTAGATGCTCAACATAAAAACATAATTAATGTTTTAACGCCAACTGAATCGGAAGATGCCGTCAATAAAAAATATCTAACAGAACAAATAGAGCAGGTTAAGAGCGACAATATTAAAATGTGTGAGGAAAAAGTAGCAAATTGTGTTGATAAAATACTGTTTGAAAATCAGATAAAAAAAAATTGAAAGCAAACAATTAAATGCTAACCATCAACCAATAATAAACCTACCTCTACCTACTTATGACGAAGATGTAATAAATAAAAAATATATAGATGATCAAATTCATAAAATTGCTGAAAATTGTGCTACAAAAGATTATGTTAATAATATTACTAAAGTTACACAATTGGACGCTGGAAACAAAACAATAAAAAATGTGTTAATACCTGTTGAAGAGGAAGATGCCGCAAACAAAAAATATGTTTTAGAGCAAATTGATAAATTTGTTAAAATTGGACAGGTAAAACAAATTGATCAACTTGATGGTGGACACAACACAATTAAGAATGTTTTGGAACCAGTTGATCCTGAAGATGCCGTCAATAAAAAATATCTAACAGAACAAATAGAACATGCTAAAAATGAAAATATTAAAATGTGCGAGAAAAAAGCTGCAAATTGTGTTGATAAAATACTGTTTGAAAATGAGCTAAAAAAATACGAAAACAAGCAATTAAATGCTAACCAGCAACCTATAATAAACTTACCTCTACCCACTTATGACGAAGATGTAACAAACAAAAAATATGTAGATGATCAAATTCTTAAGATTATTGAGAATTGTGCTACAAAAGATTATATTAATAATATAACTAAAGATACCCAATTTGATGCAAAAAACAAAACGATAAAAAATGTGTCAATACCAGTTGAGGAGGAAGATGCCGAAACAAGAAATATGTTTTAGAACAAATTGGGAATTTTGCTAAAATTGGACCCATAAAACAAATTGATCAATCTTTGGTTGAGAACTTGTTAAAAAATATACAACTCGATGGTGGAAACAAAACTATTAAGAATGTTTTAGAACCAATTGACCCTGAAGATGCAACCAATAAAAAATACGTTAATAATCAAATTAATGATTTAGATCAAAAGTTTAAACAATAAAATGCAAAATTGCGTTGATAAACAATATTTAAACAGCCAACTAGAAATTTTACAAAATAAACAGTTGGATGCAAAGAAAAATCAAATACTAAATGTACCCGCACCAATTAACGACGAAGACGTTGCGAACAAAAAATATGTTAATGATCAAGTAGATCAAGTTTATGAGAAAAATTATGCAACATTGAAAGAAGTGAATGTAAATGTCGATGAACTAATAAACAAAAAATTGTTACCCATTGAAAATGCAATTAAGGAAATAAAAGAAGAACCACTAGATGCAAAAAATAAACAAATAAAAAATGTACCCGATGCGGTTGATTCTGATGATTTAGTGAATAAAAAATTTGTAATGAAACTTTTAGAACAAGCAGAATATGATATAAATATTAAAAATTTTGCATCAAAAGAATTTGTAGAAAATTATATTCTTGAACAAATAGGAAAATTACAATCAAATTCGTTTTGGTCATTTCATGTAAATGACGAAAATCAATTAGATGTTCAGAACAGAAGTGTGAAAAATGTACCATTACCAGTAGATCCGTTGGATGCAGTAAATAAAAAATTTGTTGAAGATAAGATTGAATCGGCTGCAAAACAAATAAATATAGATACTAATAAATTTATAGATAATAAAACAAAAAAATACTTTGATGTAAATACTATAGATAACATGTTTAAAACTCATGATAGTAAGCAATTAGATGCAAAACAAATGCAAATTATAAATGTTAAATCACCTATAAATCTCAATGATGCAGCAAATAAAAATTTTGTTGAAGAATTAATAAATCAACATAAAAAATCAATTGAAAATTACGTGAAAGTGAAACATGATGAACTTTTGAATAATGAAATTAAACAAGTGGAAATGATAATTCAAAAACATGTTGACACACCATATTTAGATGCAAAAAAGAAAGCTATAAAAAATGTCGCTGACCCCATAGAACCTAATGATGCAGTCAATAAAAAATACGTCACAGACAAGATTTCAGATATTAACATTCAAAATTATGCAACAACAGAATATGTAAAAGTATACTGTGCACAAAGTCAAGGTCAACTCGATGCGAAGAATTTATCAATAAAAAACTTACCTTCGCCTTCAAATCCGGAAAACTTGGTCAATGTAAAATTTGTTGATCAGCGTAACAAAGAAATTAAATTAGATCTAATTAAAAAATTGAAACAATTTGTTGACAAAAAATACGTTGAAAACCAACTAAAAAAATATGAATCACAACAATTAGATGGAAAAAGAAATCGCATAAAAAATGTTCTTTCACCGATAGAACCTGATGATGCCGCCAATAAAAAATTTGTCGAAGATTTAATAAACACAAAAGTTCGTATTGCTCAATTTAATACGAAAAATATATTATTAAAAAATGTCCCTGACCCCGTACAACCTGAAGATGCTGTTAATATGAAATATGTCAATGTACAAAACAAAAACTTGAATGACCTTTTTCATTTATTAAAAAATTACGTCTACGATAATATAACTAACTCAAAAGAACAATTACAATCTTTATTTGACAATCGTGTTGAAGATCTGATGCAAGAACAAACACAATTAAAGCAAAGAGTTCAAGCGTTGGAAAAACAAATTCCATGATAGCTTGTACAGATTTTTATATAGACATGTACCGACTTGTTCAAGCTTGTAGGTTTTGAATATTTTTTTAAATAATAAATATATATATATGTGTATATATTAATGTTTTATTATTACCTATAATCAGTATAAATTTAATATTATAATGACTAAGAAGGGTGTTGTGGATGAAATTCATAAATTAGCACGAAAAAAGTTTCCTCGTCGTAATACAGTATTAAAAGGAATATATGATTTGTGGCAAGCCGATTTGGCTGTGTTTATACCTTTTGCAAAAGAAAACCGCGGTTTTAAATACATTTTAGTTGTTTTAGATTGCTTTAGTAAATTTTTGTGGGCCAGACCGCTTAAAAATAAAAATGGAGAAGAAGTTACAAAGGCAATGAAAACCATTTTAAAAGAATCACCCAAAACTCCACGTAATTTACAAACGGACGATGGCCGTGAATTTTGGAACAAACCATTTCAGAAATTATGTGAAGAAAATAATATTAATCTATATTCCACTTACTCAACAATAAAAGCATCTATGGCTGAGCGGGTTATTCGCACAATAAAACATGATTTGTATAAAGCATTCAGTAATCGTGGAAAATACAAGTGGACAGATATATTAAAAGAAATTGTTACAAATTATAATAATCGAAAGCATTCTACAATACAGATGAAACCTGTAAATGTGAATAGTAAGAATGAAAAGGAAATTTATAAACGTGTATATTTTAATGTTAAAGTGGGTACCAAACCAAAGTTTTCGGTAGGAGATTATGTGCGTATAAGTAAATATAAAAGTATTTTCGATAAGTCTTACACACAAAAGAGGACAAATGAATTGTTTATTATTGAAAAAATTCAAAAAACGAATCCTATAACTTATAAACTTAAAGACACTCTGAACACAAATGTTGAGGGTGCATTTTACGAACAGGAGTTACAAAAGACGAACTATCCCGATATATATTTGGTCCAGAAAATTTTAAGAAAAAAAGGGAAAAAAGCTTATGTGAAATGGCTGGGAATGGATACAAAATTCAATTCATGGATACATTTAAACGAAATTTAGTAGTTATTCAGCTATGAACAAAGACTATTGTGTTTTGTTTGTAAATATTCGTTTTGTGTTTAATGCAAAAATAATTAAAGAATTTAATATTAAATCTGGAAATTTGGAAATTTGGTTTTTAGATGAATCTAAAGAAATTGTAGAACTACCTGATAATGTCATGTGGATTTGTGTTAATATTTATGAGAACGAAATAATTACTGAAGATTTATTTATAAAAATTGAAAACGGTAAATCAACACAATTTGAAAATACATCTTTAGACTATATTGGTGCGCAATTTTACAAAAACGTGTTTATTGACAGGCTTTATTTTAACTCAAATAAAAATTTCTTGTTGAAAAAAATATGACTACAGTATAACTATACGCTGAATCTACAATTTAAGTTAGTCTACAAAGAATATGTCACATGTACAAGACAAAATTGGTGAAGTAATTTTACTTCATAGTGTTCATAGTGTTCCATTATATAAAATAAATATTAACGATTTAAAATACTTTCCGTTACAATATTTACTTGAGTGTGCAAGATCAACAGAATTACTAGACGTGTGGGAACATCTTCCTGTATCCTACAAAAATAACGAAAACCTGCAAAAAAAATTACCATGTCTACAGCATTACTTTTCACAAAAAGGCGACGCCCCTGACGGACCACCACCTGCAAAGATGTATTGTTATTTGTGCAATGTTAAATTGTAATTTAAGATTTAATATGCACACAATAGAAAGACGACGAATAATTACACACGGAAAACCAAAACAAAAAACATTAACATTGTATATAAAGACAGACAAGATAGACTCAAATTAAGTTCCAACTGAGCCATGGACGAACTAATCGAATGTGAATATAATCCCAATCATAAAGTGCTACCATATCGTATGGCAGCTCACAGAAGCAAGTGTGCAAACCGCCCGGAATCCAAACCGGATCCAAATCAAGACATGGACAAATTAATGGCTCAGCTCGACTAGATCCAGCTGAGCGACAATCAACCACCAAATCCACCAAAAGAAGTCCACTGCGATGAGGATTGGTCATTGGACCTGGATCCGAGTTGGAACGATATAGTGAAGGAGCGAAGGGCCCTCCAGAGAGTCCTGAGAGACAACATGCGATATAAACCCTACCGGAAGCGTGGAGACCACAAAACATCTACATCTAAGTAAAAAGTGAAAACTACATTAGATGGCAACGCGGTCGACCATCATTCCATCATAATCTGTATACATTTAGTTGTTAGTTTGGGAGTTTAACAATAAAATATAACAAAAACATAGTTTTTTTTATGGTTTTTTTTAAATAACATCAACAAAATATAAATACAAAGTAAAATAAATACCAAATATAAATACAATAGAAATCGATTTGTTATTATATTATTTATTATTTGATTACACATTGTCAAGTTCATACTCATACCAAAGAGTCCAATATTTATTCGTCTTGATGTACATTTTTTATCATAGAACACAAGATAAACTTTTTTTAACAATACAATCCTAATTAATTATGAGTTAATTACATTAACAATCACACGAATATAACCGCAACAGGTTGATGTAAAATCACAACACAATGCACGTCATGTTCAATGACATATGTATTGGATTTTTAAAACAGTGTTTTACTGTTTTACCAAAAATAAAATCAAATATTCCTATATATATATATATATATAATGTACATTCAGATATTTTTGCTATAATTTAGAGTTTCTAAACGTTCTGTTTCCGCGCAATATGGTGGACTTACGTTGCCACTTCTAGCATCTCGCCTGCACCTTAACCTTGGCACGGTCAAGGTTAAGCGTGGACAATTATATTCTGCAAGTACTAACACGTTTATTACTTACAATAGACGTATGAGTAGGCAAAGCTTTTTTATTTAAAAGTGGTTTTATGCATTAAATGTTATTGTATGTAAGGAATAGATTTTTACAGAATATATATGTGGAAAACAATAACAATAGACGTATGAGTAGGTGAAGCTTTTTTATTTGAAAGTGCTTTTATGCATTAAATGTTATTGTATGTAAGGAATAGATTTTTACAGAATATATATGTGGGAAACAATAACAATAGACGTATGAGTAGGCGAAGCTTTTTTATTTGAAAGTGGTTTTATGCATTAAATGTTATTGTATGTAAGGAATAGATTTTTACAGAATATATATGTGGGAAACAATAACAATAGACGTATGAGTAGGTGAAGCATTTTTATTTAAAAGTGGTTTTATGCATTAAATGTTATTGTATGTAAGGAATAGATTTTTACAGAATATATATGTGGGAAACAATAACAATAGACGTATGAGTAGGCGAAGCTTTTTTAGCTAGTTATGATTCGCTTAAAATAAATTACAATGTAAAAGTATCTTGCATTTTTATTGAACTATGTATAAATAGGCTAGGATTTTCTATACGTAACTAGTGTTAATATTACATACGCCGTACATACTACAGTAACAATGTCCCAAGAATTAGTTAATAAAATAAACAGTTCATTAAAAATTCGTGAAACGGTGTCAATAAAGTCCCTCGATAAAGGGAAGAAATATAAAATTGATAAACTACGGTCCATCACAACAAGATATGGGCGAACCGTGATTGCTGATTTGGAAGAGGGCTACAAATCAGTGTATCTGCCAAAACGTGTCTCTGAAGAAATATCCGATGAGCAGTTGGATCTTTTTGATTCAACTTTTGTTACTATAATTGCGGATGTCGGGAATTCTGTTGATCTAGCGTTTAGTATCAACAACTAAAATAAATATGGAGAATCGTAATTTTAAAGTGCTAAGTGTTTCGGAAAATATAAGTAGACGTTTTCACTCGGGGTGGACACAAGTTTCGGTATCCCTACATCCCGACTTATCTTCACAAACATTAAACGAATGGATTCAATCAACATTTGACGAGCTTCTACAATATTTGAAAAATCGATACGGCGTAGAAGACCACGACAAAGTATGTTTGGAAATTTCTTCTGTTAGTTCACCAGATAGACCTGTAGGAATGTCTTATAGAAATGCCATAAATTTGACATCCGATGTTATATTTAATGCTTTAACGAAGATTGTTCAAAGTAACAACGAATTTATTGTGGGACCCAATTCTTCACCATTACTAGTAAATTTTTGTTATACTAAAACACCTATAAGACGTGGTAAGTTAAAAAATATTTTTTTACCATTTACCGAATATTGCTTAAAAAAACGATGTATTGTAGTGGTTCAAAATTCCGATAATTTATGTTTTGTTCGTTCATTAGTACTAGGTATTACTAATCATACCGATAAAATTAAATTCATTAAAATGCGTAAAAATGAAAGTTTACAGAAATCTTGTGCATTAGATTTATGTACAAAATCTGAAATCGAAATAAATGAAAATGGAGCAACTTTGGAAACCATTATAAAAAATTATTTAAAAGACCAATTTATAATAACTGTATTTTCAGGGATTACATCAAAAGTAATATTATTTAAAGGTCAATCAAGTAATGTAAATGCTAAACACATCGATATTGTTTACTCGGAGGAAATTAATCATTACAATTTAATTACAAAAATTACAGGTTTTACTAATACTGGTTATTATTGTAGAAGTTGTAACATAAGTTATAATCAACACGGTCGTCATCGTTGTTTAATAGCTTGTACAAAATGTTATAAAGAACACAATTCTTCCGATAAAATTGTCTTTTGTAATTTATGTAACCGAAATTTTTATGGTGATGAATGTTACAGTATACACATAACCCAAAAATATTTTTCAAATGGTACAACTATTTGTGAGGGTATCAAATATTGTAAAGAATGTAGAAAAGTCTATAGAGTAGATAGTGAATATAGACATAAATGCAATTTTATTTTTTGTAAAATTTGTAAAAAGCATGTAGATTCAAATCATTTGTGCTACATGCAAAAAATTAAAATCAACAAACATTCTTTTTCAGATAACACACTATATGTTTTCTTTGATTTAGAATGTACGCAGGAATTGTCTATAAAAAATGAAACAAAAAACAATTTATTTGAACATGTACCAATTCTATGTGTAGCACAACAATGTTGTTATAAGTGTTTTGAAGATGTTACAAATATATGTAATATGTGTGGTATACGTCAACATATATTTTATCAAAATCACCCTGTAAAATATTTTATGGACTATTTGTGTAAATTACCAAGACAAATTTTTAAAGAAGTAATTGTGTTTGCACATAATTTTAAATCATACGATGGTCAATTTATTTTAAAGTATATATTGAACGAGTTAGAATACATACCAAAAGTTTTAATGAATGGTAATAAAATTTTACTTATTGAACTTCAATCGGGTGTTAAATTTATTGATTCTTTAAATTTTTTTCCAATGGCTCTTTCAAAGTTACCAAAAACCTTCAATATTGATGGATTAGAAAAAGGATACTTTCCACATTTTTTTAATAAAATGGAAAATTTAGAATATAAGGGAACTTTACCAGATAAGAAAGTTTATGGTTGTGAATCAATGTCAATAAATGAAAAAAAAACTTTCAATATTTGGTATGAAAATTTACATCAATCAAATTACACTTTTAATTTTAAAAACGAGTTAATTAAGTATTGTATAAATGATGTTACCATTTTAAAATCCACATGTATAAAATTTAGAAAACTTTTTTTAAATGAAAATAATGTAGATGGGTTTCGTAAATGCATTACAATTGCAAACAGTTGCATGTACGTATTTAGACAAAATTATCTTATACAAAATACTATTGGTATAATGCCACATGGTGGATTATAGAAAAAGTGATAAATTTTCGTTTAAGTCATTATTGTGGCTCAAATTTATTGAACATACAAAAAATATACGAATAATTTCTACCGAAAATGGTGAAGAAAGGCGAATTCTTGGCCGTAAAGTAGATGGGTATTGTGAAACTAATAATACAATTTTTGAATTTCAAGGTTGTTTTTTTCATGGTTGCAAATCTTGCTTTCCAAATAATCGGGATGTTGAAATATTAAAATATAATGATACGTTTGAAATTCGGTACGAAAACACAATAAATAAAATCGAGATGTATAGAAAAGCGGGATATCAACTTGAAGAAATGTGGGAATGTAAATTTAATGAAATGTTACTAGATAATGCTGATCTAAAAAAATTTGTTAATACGCAAAATTTACCGGTTGAACCATTAAACCCGCGAGATGCATTTTATGGAGGTCGCGTAGAAACTATTAAATCATTATATATTTGCGAAAATGATGAAAAAATATTTTATTACGATGTATGTTCATTATATCCATACATAAATAAGTACGGTAAATATCCTATAGGTCATCCAAAAATTTACATAGGCGAAGAATGTCCCACATTAAATGATAAATTGAATGGTATTATAAAATGTTCTGTTTTGCCGCCACGTAATTTAAGAATCCCAGTGTTACCATTAAGAATAAACGGAAAATTAATATTTACATTATGTTATACATGTGCTACACATAATATAAACGCCTGTAATCATAAAGATGAAGAGCGAATGTTGACTGGTACATGGGTAATAGATGAAATAATCGTTTCTCTAAAAGAAGGATATAAATTACTAAAAACTTTCGAATTTTGGCAATACGACATTGAGCAATACAATTATGAGACAAAATCTGGTGGACTATTTACTGAATATGTAAACAAATTTCTTAAAATGAAACAAGAAACATCTGGATGGCCGTCTAACACGGAAGATATTCATGAGAAACAAAAATATTTAAATGAATATTATGTGAAGGAAGGTGTTATGCTGGATACCCAAAAAATAGGATATAATCCAGGACTACGTGCCGTATCAAAATTACAATTAACTGCATTATGGGGAAAATTTGGAATGAGGGATATTTTCACGCAAGTTGAATTCTGCAATACATATGAACAATTATTAAATTATTTACATAATCCTGGTATGAAAATACATTCTACATTGTTAATCTGTGAAGAAAAGGTTATGGTTACCTATTCATCAATTAGTGAAACGACTGTACCTCATAAGTGCGTCAATGTACCCATCGCTGCATATACAACATGTTTGGCACGACTTCATCTCTATAAATACTTAAAACCTTTATCTAACAGAATACTATACTATGATACTGATTCAATAATATTTACACACAAATCTGGTGATTGGTTACCTGAAACTGGTAATTTTCTTGGTATGATGACCAATGAATTAGAATCATATGGCTCCAATGCATACATTTCTAAATTTTATTCATGTGGTCCAAAATCATATGCATTCGAAGTTACAGATGGAATTAAAATTTTAAATACTATTCTAAAAATTAAAGGGGTAATTTTTTTTATTTATTTCTAGTTTATTACTAATAAGTAACATTTTTTTTTCTCTTTGTTTTTACAGATATCTCTAAACTCCGGAAATCAATCAACAATTAACTTTAACACCTTCTCTCATTTAGTGGTTTCCGAAGAACAACGTAGAATCAACGGTGAGAAATGTGTGAAAAATCAAATTGAACTAACCATTCCAAACAAAATTGTTCGCGTCAAACCATTTCGAGTGGCAACTATAACATCACAATCAAAAATTATAAAACCCGTGTATTTGAAGAGACAATGTACTGGTAATTACGATTCGTATCCATATGGTTACAAAAGATTAAAAGCGTAATATTTAAGTTTTTTATCATCATAGTTTTTACTTATTATTTTAAATTTTAGTTTTTTACTTATTATTTTTAGTTTTTTTACTTAATATTTTTAGTTTTAGTTTTTTTCACTTATTATTTTTAATTTTAGTGATTTTATTACAATTATCTATATGATTTTTATATTATTTTTATATATATTGGAGTAATTTTTAAATTTATACTTATATTTTCAATAGACATCATGAAAGTAGTTTATGTTGATATGCAAGGCTTTGTTAAATTTAATAATAAAAAATTTAATTTTATTCCAAAAGAAGTAAGTGTTTTTAATGGTAATTCTGTGGCACATTTTCTAAACCACCTATAAATTTTAATCTGCTAAATGACGATGAAAGAAAACAAGCAATTTGGTTGGAGAAAAACTACCACGGAATCCGTTGGAGTGACGGTTACATCGATTACAACAAGATATCAGAACTGTTACATTTTACTACAAAAAATGCTGATACCATAATTGTAAAAGGTAATCAAAAGTATGATTTTCTTAAACAAATATTTAAAAATAAAAATGTTGCTAATTTTGAAGATTTTACTGATTTACCAAATTTTAAATTACCTAACTCTAAGCCGAAATGTATGTTTCATAATTCTAATTATTGTCATTGTTCATTATCAAATGTATTTTTATTATATAACAAATGTAAATGTAATTTAAATGTAAATGTAATTTGAGTTTAAGTTCACATTATATATTAAATTTGTATGTCAACATATTCAGTTGTTTTATTTTTTACCCGTACCTAACCTTATTCGCAAGAATAATGGTTCCCAAAGAACACACCTCATTGGTCAAGAACCACAATGATGATTCCCATAAGGAACCAATCGAGTGGTCTCACAAACTTTATTACCCTCGACAAAATGGCTCCCAAAACACCAATTGGGAACCTAAGATGCTGGTAATGGTGGAACCTAACGCAGAGGCGGAACCTAAGGTGGAGCCGAACCTAAGGCGGAGGCGGAACCTAAGGCGGAACCTAAGGCGGAGGCGGAGGATGAGGCGGAGTTGGGGGCGGGGATAGAATGACAGTAGCTCAAATGGGGGGCGGTCCTAAAGGGGCGGAGTTAGCTGGCGCCAGTGGGACCCCCCCCTGTCTGCCTATAGTATCCCCTTACTACTAATTGTTTAATATGATTAATAATTAACTATTTACATATGTTGTGTAATGATTTAAAGTATGTCAAGTTGGTTGCCTACCGTTAACTGACAATCCTTGCCTCGGTCGGCGGAACGAGAAAAGGAGGGGGATTGCGAGACAAGCGGTCGAGCAGAGAGGTTGTTTTTTTGAGAGTAAGAGAAAACTTTGCAAAAAGATAGCACTTTGTTGATAATAATTGTTTGAATTAATAAAAGTGTTCCGAACAACAAATTCCGTTCCGTTATTATTTTAAAAATAAGGTGCCTATTACATCTCAGAAGAGGGATCGATTAAACTTCCACGTGACGGCGCCATCACTCTTGAAATTGTGGTTAGTATATTTAATCTGAAAAATCCTTCGCCATCCGTTAACTTTCCGGGTTAATACGTTGACTTTAAACATTCTGAGTGATTTTTTTGTTAATCGTGAGCAATATTTTGCGAATTCCGAACTTTTCCGTGATCGTGTCCATAAACGCATTCCAAAAAAAAAAAAAAAAAATGCCGAATAAATATCGTCGTGCTGATTTAGTCAACTGGCTCAGTAATCAGGATATCGAATTTCCGGCTTCAGCAACAATTCCACAATTGAAGCTATTAATGGGAGAGGAGCGATTGAAACAATTTGAGGATTCCGTCAAGACAGAAGAAGATGATAACATTAAAGACGAAAATCTCGACCAGACAATACAAAACCTTCAGAAACGCGTTGAGATTGCTGAGTTAAAGAAACGACTAGCTGAAATGGACGTAAGTGAAAATTCAAGCAGTGGCAATAGACTCCGCCGTAGAGCCGATTTCAGTGATGTTGAACATGCAATAGCTGCATTTAGTGGTGATGGCGTTTATGATGCGCGAAAGTGGATTAATGACTTTGAACGTGTATGCGATCCGTTAGATGTTGATGATATGTTTCGATTGAAGTGCGTACGACGTTTGATGAAGAAAGACACACCGGCCGAATTGTTTTTACGTGTTGATCAGTCAGTGACCTATTTGCAATTTAAGGACAATTTTCTCCGGAATTTCGGCCACGTATTTTCCATCTACGAGGTCATGGAAACGCTCAAACGTACTAAGTTCAATCCGTCTAAGACAGTGATTGGTTACATCTTGCAAATGCAAGAGATCGCGCTGCGTGTCGAACTCGATGAGACGCAGGTAATCGAATTTATACTGCAAGGACTTAACGATCGATCACCGCATATTGCTATATTGTATTCCGCTACCACTATCGAACAACTAAAGATGTTAGCCCACCGATACACTCAATTACGATCAGCCCAAAGTTCCGTTCCGGTTCAAAGTTTCACACCAAATCATAATAAGACTAGTTTTGGTAACAGACGCCCTGAATCAGCGGGCACTCCGAATCCCGTACAATGCTTCAATTGTTCTGGATTCGGCCACATGTCATCGGCCTGCACGAAGCCTCGTAGAGCGAGAGGATCGTGTTTTCGCTGCGGCTCTACAGAACACATCCTGAAGGACTGCACGAAGACAGCCCCAATAGAAAATATCAAACGTGTTGCACTAGTGGACGATAGCAACAATTTGGATCAGCAGCAAAACTACTTATCGCACAATCCGGAGCCTGTCTCCGAATTAAACCGAGTAAGTGTTGCTTTTTTAGCCCATTCCGTCGAGCACAGTTTGTTTCATGAATTTTGTTCTTTATTTGATACCGGCAGTCCAGTCAGCTTCATGCAGCGTTCAATTATTCCGAGCCATCTGATCAGCAACAAGACCACCCCCACAGGGTATAAAGGTATTGGTGATGTCAAATTAAACTCGTACGGGCGCATTTTCGTTACTATTAAATTTTTCGAGAAAACACACGCTCTTCCTATTTTTATTGTTTCAGATGAGCTCCTTCCGTTCCCATTATTATTGGGTCGCGACTTTTTAAGTATTTTTAATATTTCTCTTTGTTTTACTTCTGCTTTCAAAAATAATGTTAAACTCAACTGTGTGAAAGACTCCAGTGACATTCGATTAAGCGAAAAATTGTTACATAGTGTGTTCGATGGTGTCGGCTGTCAAGTGCAAGATTCCGCGCCCTCTGCCGCCAATCTTAATCAGCCGGAACAAATAATGATTTCTGATAAATTAAATGCAAATAACGTTGCACGATCAAATGACAATTTCGATGTTTCTGATCATGCGCAAATACATTCTGTACCCGATATTTTTGATATAGAACTATACTCTGAACGTAATGAGATTGAAATCGATATTTCTGACCAATTAAGCAAAATTCAGTCGGATGAAATTCACAAATTAATACATGACAATTATATTAAATCTAATAATATTCCGGCAATCGAACATGATTATGAAATGAAAATTCGGTTAACTTCAGATATTCCTATAACTTCTGGTCCGCGGCGGTTATCTTATAGCGATAAACAAGAAGTTAATGAAATAATTCAAAAATTACTCCGTGAAAATAAAATCCGTCCTAGTGACTCCCCTTATGCATCGCCGATTGTTTTAGTAAAAGGACGAGGGAAAATACGCAAATGCGTAGATTACAGAGCGCTCAATAAAATTACCCAGCGGGATAACTATCCGCTACCGCTTATTGAAGATTGTTTAGAGCGAATGCAGGGCAAGAAATATTTTAGTACTCTTGATTTGAAAAGCGGTTTCCATCAGATTCGCGTTTCCGAAAGCTCCGTTAAGTTTACTGCTTTCGTAACACCTATGGGACAGTATGAGTATACTCGTATGCCTTTTGGCTTGAAGAATGCCCCTGCGGTATTCCAGCGATTTATAAATTACATTCTGCGACCGTTTTTAGACGAAGGTGTTATTGTAGTTTACATGGATGACGTAATGATAATGACGGCCACCCTTGAACATCATTATAATGTATTGCGACGCCTCCTTCGGCGCTTAACTGAATATCGGTTGGAACTAAATTTTCGGAAATGTAAATTCTGTTACTCTGAGATAGAATTTTTGGGGTATTCTATCAACGAGAATGGAATTAGGCCAAATAATAGACACCTTGAGGCAGTGAAGAGATATAAAACCCCTACTAATCCACATGAAGTCCAGAAATGCCTAGGACTACTCTCATATTTTCGTCGTTTTATTCCTTCTTTTTCTCGAATTGCTAAGCCATTATTAGATCTTACAAAAAAGCACTCTGTTTTTAATTTTGATTCAGCATGCGAAGACGCTTTTCACAATTTAAAAACTAAATTACTAGAATCACCTGTATTAGCTATATATCATCCAGATCGTGAAACAGAATTACATTGCGACGCAAGTTCAATCGGATTTGGTAGCGTATTATTACAGAAACAGGAGGATAATAAGTTTCACCCTATTGCGTATTTTTCAAAACGAGCTACAGAAGCTGAGGCGAGGTATCATAGTTTTGAGCTAGAGACATTAGCTATAATTTATTCTTTGCGGCGTTTCCGTGTCTATTTAGAAGGTATTCCTTTTCGCATAATAACAGATTGCAATTCGCTAACTCTCACCCTAAACAAAAAGAGTATTAACGCCCGCATAGCTCGATGGGCTTTAGAGTTAGAAAACTATAATTATAAAATAGAACACCGAAGCGGATCAGCAATGGGTCATGCTGATGCTCTCAGTCGGAGCCCTATTGTTTCAGTCATATACCCGGAGGATATTGATACTCAGATACAAATTACTCAAAACCGCTATGACGATATAGTTCGATTGAAAGAGAAACTAGAGAATGAAGAAGAGGAAAAGTATACCTTGAATGATGGACTTGTCTATCGAAAGAATAAAGACGGAAAACTACTCCTATACGTCCCTAAAGAAATTGAAATAAATCTTATTAGAAATATTCACGAAAAATTGAGCCACTTAGGGATCACCAAGTGTGTTGACCAACTCAAACTTCATTATTGGTTCCCAGACATGAGAACAAAGGTCGCTCATTTTATTAAAAATTGCCTTCAATGTCTTCTACATTCAACTTCTTCCCATGCTAACGATCGAAATTTGCATAACATCCCAAAAAAGCCAATTCCGTTTGATACGGTTCATATCGACCATTTCGGTCCACTACCTTCTCTTATTTCAAAACGTAAACATATTCTTTTAGTTGTAGACGCATTTACGAAGCATGTCAAGCTCTACCCGGTCAACACCACAAGTACAAAAGAAGTATGTTCTTCATTGGATAAATATTTTGATTATTATAGCCGTCCCCGGCGTATTGTCAGTGATCGTGGTACATGTTTTACGTCATTAGATTTTAGTTCCTATGTCTCCGATCGGAATATTGAGCACGTCAAAGTTGCTGTGGCCTCTCCTCAAGCAAATGGACAAGTTGAGCGAGTAAACCGTGTCCTAAAGGCTATGTTGGCTAAAATCACCGAACCAGTCCGACATTCAGATTGGGCCCGTATGCTTTCTAAAGTTGAGTACTCTATCAATAATTCTGTTTATTCGAGTACCGGACAGACGCCCTGTCAGCTTCTGTTTGGTGTTCCCCAACGCGGTAGCCCTGTAGACTTACTCACAGAACACCTGGAAGATAAGTTTTCCGATAATATCGCGAGAGACCTACCAGCAATTCGATCTGAAGCTGCTGACGCTATTCGAGTTGTTCAAGAGCGTAGCGCGTCATATCACTTAAGTAAACACAAACCGCCTCCGAGATTTGAAAAAGGCGAATTTGTTTTGGTCAGGAATGTTGATACTACCATTGGTTCGAATAAAAAGTTTGTTAGTAAATTTAAAGGGCCGTACCAAGTTCATAAAGTCCTACCAAACGACAGATATGTGATCCGGGACATCGAAAATTGTCACGTAACTCAACTCCCTTATGATGGGATAATAGAAGCTTCTCATATTCGAAAATGGGCTGATTGGCGTGGTGGCGGAGCGTGTTGGCTGCATTCGGATTAAGCAATGCTTCACTCCATATTTATCTGTATTCGTTATTTACTAATTTTGTTTATTTCTTATCTTAGTGTTGTTATGTTAATAAGATTGTACTACTTGTTATTCATCAAATCTTAATTTTCTCACGTCATGTATAATACTTAATTTTAATTTTTAAGCTTTGTCGAACGACGATCGAGGCGATCGTTGGTCAGTATGGCCGAGTTGTAATGATTTAAAGTATGTCAAGTTGGTTGCCTACCGTTAACTGACAATCCTTGCCTCGGTCGGCGGAACGAGAAAAGGAGGGGGATTGCGAGACAAGCGGTCGAGCAGAGAGGTTGTTTTTTTGAGAGTAAGAGAAAACTTTGCAAAAAGATAGCACTTTGTTGATAATAATTGTTTGAATTAATAAAAGTGTTCCGAACAACAAATTCCGTTCCGTTATTATTTTAAAAATAAGGTGCCTATTACAGTTGTAAAAAAATACCGTAAAGTTAATAGAAGTCTACAATCTGGTGGTATTGCTGGACGATTTGAACGTTTTTTAAGGTGAGGCCCCACTAAACCCAACAAGTCGTCAAACATTTCTTTTGTCATCCTTGTATAATTAAAAAATAATTCTTGATCTTCTTCTCGTAGTTCACGGTAGAAATTATAAAAATCACTTTGTTGGTGTTTTCTGGTATAAATTGGGCGTACCCACCATCGCCGATGTCGTCGTCAATTCCCATTTCTGTTTATTTCTATTTTTTTTATAATACATGTAGCAGCAGTCAATAACATTGATAAAACTATACTTTGTGCATCATCGCCTACATTAATATCTGTGGCATTGACCAAATCGATATTCATGATTTGCAATATGTACTAGAAAATATTAAAATAAATAAAATTAGTTTTAGACTAGACAAACAATTGTTTTTTTTTAATTCTAACCTCAAAAATAACGATTCTAACGACGATTAGACAGTATATCAACTGTCAACGTAAAATTAAGTAGAGTGAAATGGAGATATGTCTTCCATACTTGTTTACAAACTTGTGATTGGCTGTTGCAATAAATTAGATGCTCGGTATGGTAAAAGCTAAAACCTAGCTAGCTTTTACCATACACTGTTACAGCGTACAAACGTTCATACAACATACGCCGGTATCTGAACGCTTCTATTAAAACGCATTTGCGTAACTTTTACCATACACATTAATTTTTACCATACAAATACCATACCCTATGAAAACCAGGCTTTACTAGTAACGTTAGTAACAAAACATAATAGGTGCAGTCGCGGCCAGAAAATTCCGCACAATTTTTAATTAAGTGGGTAGGTTTTTGAAAAAAATTTCTATAGTGAATCGAACTTTAAAAACATTCAGAAATTCAGTGGCGTACAATTTATTTTCAATTTATAAAAACTTAAAATGAATAAAAAAATAACAATTTTATTTTAAAGTTTAACATTAATGAAAATTATTAGGTTAATTAATTTAATTAGATATACAAATAACAAAATTGAATCACATTCGAAGACAACAAATAAAATATATATATTTTTTTTAAATCAAAAATTGTGCTTTTTCCGCACTGAATTTCGTCAGCTACTCGTTGCAACGACCACCCTTCATCTAATTTTGCTATTGCAAAACCTTTTTCAGCTTCGGTTAACTTATGATACGGCATATGAAACTTTGTAAAAGTAAGAATAAAACTGACCAATCTGCTAGTTTTTAAATTAAACTGACATATCAGAAATAGAAAAATAAGCAGCAGTGGTTTAAAAACCACAATTACAAACTAAAAACACATCGTGCGGAATTTTCTGGCCGTGACTGTACATAGCGATTTAATTTCAGAATTTAAATTTGTCATTTTTACTTTACTAACGTGTGTGTCAAATTTATCTTCGATTAAATCCAAAGCGCTATTTCTGTTACCTTCTTGAGTTTGAGTCTTGTTGCTGTTATTGTTCTGATTTTAAGTTTTTTTACATATTTTTTGGTGTTGTGCAAATTTTAGTGAGCTAATTTTGGTTAGTATATAACCTAATAGCTCTAGCTGAAGTAAGACTATACAGTCAATAAAATTTGTATAAATATACTAATAAATTAATAAAACACGAATTAAAGCATACATTTGTTAAACTGGCCCCCTTTGTGCACGCCTATGGTGTTATGCCTGCATCTAGTGAAGGTCGTTCAAATTTATGGAAAATCTCTATGTTGTTCAAAAAAAAGGTATGGTTAGTTATAGGTACGATTCACATTTTCTATGATTTTAGATGATTTCGATTCTAATGATGATGATAATGGATCATTATCCTTAGATTTTCCTTCAATTTCCCAGGATTCATTTACATTCGAATCTGCGTCTTTAATGTCTCCAATAGGTACTCAACAAAATTCAATAGACGAAACGCCACGTAAAAAGCAAAAGCTTGAAAATGAAGAATTATCAATGATGGTGAACAAATTGGCTGAAGCTGCTACGAATATACGGACAGTACAACCAACCGCACCAACAGAATCAAATAGATTTTAATTGTTTGGAAAATTTATAAGTGAAACACTGAATTCAATGGATCCTTTACAGGCTGAAAAGTCGGCCCAAGAAATTTCCGAAATATTGTTTCACGATAAACTTAAATCGATGAAATAAATCTTTAGCATAACAAGTATTTAAATTTATTTATTGTTATTATACCTTATTAACATAAGACTTTTGCCAGTGTACAATACCTTCCCTGTTTACATAATTCATATATTGTTCGCGACATTGTAGTGAATTTTGGCGAGCATTACGAGCGCCTAATCGTCTTTTAATGTGTTGAAAAGCATGTTCATTAGGAATATTTTCTCTCCACTTGCCTAATATTATTTGATTGTCCACTTCTTTGTCAGTAAAGTTAGAATTACAGTAAAGATTCTGCTTAAATTCTCCCTGCTTTGCCATAATAAAATTATGTAAGCATGTAGTAGCCTAAACAATTTTATCCACGGTTTCTGGATAAGCATGAATTGTTCTGTGAAAAATACGCCATCTTGCTGCTAAAATGCAAAGTATTTTCAATGCACCTCCTTGCTCTAGAAAGTCTGTAATTATAGATGCGTAAATTTTCGTTTAAATATTTTCCTGCGTATGGTTTTAACAAATTCTTTTGTAATGGAAAAGCATCATCACCAACAAAAAAATATGGGAACATTTCATTTGTACCAGGAAGTAGTGCATCAGAGGGAAGGTTTAACGTATTTCCATTTAGATCTTGACTGAACTGCGATTCTTTCAAAACACCCCCATCACTTTCTGAACCATATGCTCCAATATCAACTATGGTAAATTTATATTTCGAATCGCAGACTCCAAAAAGGAGTCTTTTTACGTAACTTTTACCATACACATTAATTTTTACCATACAAATACCATACCCTATGAAAACCAGGCTTTACTAGTAACGTTAGTAACAAAACATAATAGGTACAGTCGCGGCCAGAAAATTCCGCACAATTTTTAATCAAGTGGGTAGGTTTTTGAAAAAAAATTCTATAGTGAATCGAACTTTAAAAACATTTAGAAATCCAGTGGCGTACAATTTATTTTCAATTTATAAAAACTTAAAATGAATAAAAAAAAACAATTTTATTTTAAAGTTTAACATTAATGAAAATTATTAGGTTAATTAATTTAATTAGATATACAAATAACAAAATTGAATCACATTCGAAGACAACAAATAAAATATATATATTTTTTTTAAATCAAAAATTGTGCTTTTTCCGCACTGAATTTCGTCAGCTACTCGTTGCAACGACCACCCTTCATCTAATTTTGCTATTGCAAAACCTTTTTCAGCTTCGGTTAACTTATGATACGGCATATGAAACTTTGTAAAAGTAAGAATAAAACTGACCAATCTGCTAGTTTTTAAATTAAACTGACATATCAGAAATAGAAAAATAAGCAGCAGTGGTTTAAAAACCACAATTACAAACTAAAAACACATCGTGCGGAATTTTCTGGCCGTGACTGTACATAGCGATTTAATTTCAGAATTTAAATTTGTCATTTTTACTTTACTAACGTGTGTGTCAAATTTATCTTCGATTAAATCCAAAGCGCTATTTCTGTTACCTTCTTGAGTTTGAGTCTTGTTGCTGTTATTGTTCTGATTTTAAGTTTTTTACATATTTTTTGGTGTTGTGCAAATTTTAGTGAGCAAATTTTGGTGAGTATATAACCTAATAGCTCTAGCTGAAGTTGTAAAATATTTGTATTATTACTTATAGTTCCTGTTCCGGTTTACTTGTTCTTGTTCCTTGTTATTTATCATATCATTGGCAAAATGAACAAAGTTCAAATAATGCAGAATTTTTATTGGCTGAATCAAAAAATAAAAAAACAAACCGGTAATTAACTTTAAAGCCCTTGGTCTTAAGTTGAGATGCCATAACAAATAATTTAAAACTTATAACATAAAATAAAAATAATTCTTGATCTTCTTCTCGTAGTTCACGGTAGAAATTATAAAAATCACTTTGTTGGTGTTTTCTGGTATAAATTGGACGTACCCACCATCGCCGATGTCGTCGTCAATTCCCATTTCTGTTTATTTCTATTTTTTTTATAATACATGCAGCAGCAGTCAATAACATTGATAAAACTATACTTTGTGCATCATCGCCTACATTAATATCTGTGGCATTGACCAAATCGATATTCATGATTTGCAATATGTACTAGAAAATATTAAAATAAATAAAATTAGTTTTAGACTAGACAAACAATTGTTTTTTTTTAATTCTAACCTCAAAAATAACGATTCTAACGACGATTAGACAGTATATCAACTGTCAACGTAAAATTAAGTAGAGTGAAATGGAGATATGTCTTCCATACTTGTTTACAAACTTGTGATTGGCTGTTGCAATAAATTAGATGCTCGGTATGGTAAAAGCTAAAACCTAGCTAGCCTTTACCATACACTGTTACAGCGTACAAACGTTCATACAACATACGCCGGTATCTGAACGCTTCTATTAAAACGCATTTGCGTAACTTTTACCATACACATTAATTTTTACAATACAAATACCATACCCTATGAAAACCTGGCTTTACTAGTAACGTTAGTAACAAAACATAATAGGTGCAGTCGCGGCCAGAAAATTCCGCACAATTTTTAATCAAGTGGGTAGGTTTTTGAAAAAAATTTCTATAGTGAATCGAACTTTAAAAACATTCAGAAATTCAGTGGCGGTGGTTATTGTTCTGATTTTAAGTTTTTTTACATATTTTTTGGTGTTGTGCAAATTTTAGTGAGCTAATTTTGGTGAGTATATAACCTAATAGCTCTAGCTGAAGTAAGACTATACAGTCAATAAAATTTGTATAAATATACTAATAAACTAATAAAACACGAATTAAAGCATACATTTGTTAAACTGGCCCCCTTTGTGCACGCCTATGGTGTTATGCCTGCATCTAGTGAAGGTCGTTCAAATTTATGGAAAATCTCTATGTTGTTCAAAAAAAAGGTATGGTTAGTTATAGGTACGATTCACATTTTCTATGATTTTAGATGATTTCGATTCTAATGATGATGATAATGGATCATTATCCTTAGATTTTCCTTCAATTTCCCAGAGGATTCATTTACATTCGAATCTGCGTCTTTAATGTCTCCAATAGGTACTCAACAAAATTCAATAGACGAAACGCCACGTAAAAAGCAAAAGCTTGAAAATGAAGAATTATCAATGATGGTGAACAAATTGGCTGAAGCTGCTACGAATATACGGACAGTACAACCAACCGCACCAACAGAATCAAATAGATTTGAATGGTTGGGAAAATTTATAAGTGAAACACTGAATTCAATGGATCCTTTACAGGCTGAAAAGTCGGCCCAAGAAATTACCGAAATATTGTTTCACGATAAACTTAAATCGATGAAATAAATCTTTAGCATAACAAGTATTTAAATTTATTTATTGTTATTATATCTTATTAACATAAGACTTTTGCCAGTGTACAATACCTTCCCTGTTTACATAATTCATATATTGTTCGCGACATTGTAGTGAATTTTGGCGAGCATTACGAGCGCCTAATCGTCTTTTAATGTGTTGAAAAGCATGTTCATTAGGAATATTTTCTCTCCACTTGCCTAATATTATTTGATTGTCCACTTCTTTGTCAGTAAAGTTAGAATTACAGTAAAGATTCTGCTTAAATTCTCCCTGCTTTGCCATAATAAAATTATGTAAGCATGTAGTAGCCTAAACAATTTTATCCACGGTTTCTGGATAAGCATGAATTGTTCTGTGAAAAATACGCCATCTTGCTGCTAAAATGCAAAGTATTTTCAATGCACCTCCTTGCTCTAGAAAGTCTGTAATTATAGATGCGTAAATTTTCGTTTAAATATTTTCCTGCGTATGGTTTTAACAAATTCTTTTGTAATGGAAAAGCATCATCACCAACAAAAAAATATGGGAACATTTCATTTGTACCAGGAAGTAGTGCATCAGAGGGAAGGTTTAACGTATTTCCATTTAGATCTTGACCAAACTGCGATTCTTTCAAAACACCCCCATCACTTTCTGAACCATATGCTCCAATATCAACTATGGTAAATTTATATTTCGAATCGCAGACTCCAAAAAGGAGTCTTTTTACGTAACTTTTACCATACACATTAATTTTTACCATACAAATACCATACCCTATGAAAACCAGGCTTTACTAGTAACGTTAGTAACAAAACATAATAGGTACAGTCGCGGCCAGAAAATTCCGCACAATTTTTAATCAAGTGGGTAGGTTTTTGAAAAAAAATTCTATAGTGAATCGAACTTTAAAAACATTTAGAAATCCAGTGGCGTACAATTTATTTTCAATTTATAAAAACTTAAAATGAATAAAAAAATAACAATTTTATTTTAAAGTTTAACATTAATAAAAATTATTAGGTTAATTAATTTAATTAGATATACAAATAACAAAATTGAATCACATTCGAAGACAACAAATAAAATATATATATTTTTTTTAAATAAAAAATTGTGCTTTTTCCGCACTGAATTTCGTCAGCTACTCGTTGCAACGACCACCCTTCATCTAATTTTGCTCTTGTAAAACCTTTTTCAGCTTCGGTTAACTTATGATACGGCATATGAAACTTTGTAAAAGTAAGAATAAAACTGACCAATCTGCTAGTTTTTAAATTAAACTGACATATCAGAAATAGAAAAATAAGCAGCAGTGGTTTAAAAACCACAATTACAAACTAAAAATACATCGTGCGGAATTTTCTGGCCGTGACTGTACATAGCGATTTAATTTCAGAATTTAAATTTGTCATTTTTACTTTACTAACGTGTGCGTTAAATTTATCTTCGATTAAATCCAAAGCGCTATTTCTGTTACCTTCTTGAGTTTGAGTCTTGTTGCTGTTATTGTTCTGATTTTAAGTTTTTTACATATTTTTTGGTGTTGTGCAAATTTTAGTGAGCAAATTTTGGTGAGTATATAACCTAATAGCTCTAGCTGAAGTTGTAAAATATTTGTATTATTACTTATAGTTCCTGTTCCGGTTTACTTGTTCTTGTTCCTTGTTATTTATCATATCATTGGCAAAATGAACAAAGTTCAAATAATGCAGAATTTTTATTGGCTGAATCAAAAAATAAAAAAACAAACCGGTAATTAACTTTAAAGCCCTTGGTCTTAAGTTGAGATGCCATAACAAATAATTTAAAACTTATAACATAGATCTGCAAGAGAATCATATGGCGATAATGCAGTTGCATATGTGCAAGTAATGCGGAATGGAACAAAATGCACGGTAAAAGCTAAAATCACACCCGAACATAGAATTAGAAGTAAGATATATAATGTTAAAGTAGTTTTAAACGAAAATGAAGAGGAAATTGAATCATCGTCTTGTAGGAATGGCTCCGCTTCATTGGGTAACATAAAAAATGTAAATAACAAATAAAGAATTGAACATTAAAATTGGTAGGTGGTTGTAAGCATAGTGTTGCATTTTTAATGTGGTTGCATTGACGTAGTGAGGAGCCATCGGTAACCGGCCAAAAATGTTATTGGAAGCCAGTACCAATAACGAAAGCATTAAACGTGAAAGATTGGTCGCTACCAACTTTATGCAGTAGAAAACTCCCAGAACTAACTGAAAAAAATGAAACGGATTTTTACGATAAACTTCTTTCGTTAAAAGGTTCAAAAATTAAATGAATGTTTATTGCAAAATATTAATACCAATATACAACATAAGAAAGAATTGGATATTATCAATATACGTGTGCATTCACGAGAATATATTAATAATGTCCATATATAGTAAGTTCCACGAGAGCTCCTGCATAATTCATCATTCAGGAAATTAATAGTTCTTAGACTTACATCAATCAGTCTCTTTTTGTTCCGTGGTAAAAAGAAGATAGCACATTTTCAAGCACGTCGAGAAATCTAGTTTTATCTGGTTTTATACGTTTGTAAATGATGAATCATTCACGACCTGTCGTGGATCTTACTATACCACTTGTATCCTCATAAGTATTTGTCTTCCACTAGTTATCAATAGTACTAATTTCCCGATTAGAGACGTAAAAAGTGAAAAAAATATGATGAAATATGGCTTTTTTATGTCTTAATTGAATTAATATCTATTATGCAACATGCTTATTGTAAATTAATGTACTGTAATGTATTTAAAAAAAATTAGAATCCAGTAATGGTATAATTTTTGATCTTCAAAAACCGATTAAAAATATCAATACTTCTATGTATCAATTAATGATTTCGTATAAGGAATCAAATCAAAATTTAAATATGGAAATCATACATTATCTGGAACGTTGGTGGAAAATTCTTTTGGAGCAACCCCTTCATTTCATACTAATGCAATAGAAAGAGGTAAATGATTGGAAATGCAAGTTTTAAAAGCTATAAAAAAGAAAACTGGATTGGCGATTAAACAATGCGGGTCGTATTTAGATGCTACATATCCTGTGTTTTTAGAGTATTGCATCGAAATTAAGTGTCCCATGACAGATAAAAAGATTTCAGAGTATATTCAAAATGGCAAAATTCGTCCAAAATTTGAAGCTCAAGTTTTATTACAAATGCTTATGGCTAGAAAACATAAATCTCTTTTCTGTGTTGCGTCTCCAAATTTTTAATGTAATAATGACGTTACTGTAACGGAAGTTGAGTTTGACCAAGGAAAATGCTTAATCTTATTAAAAGATAGCTTTGAGTTTTGGAAAAAAGCAATATTTCCAAAATTGGTTGATGGTCATTGTAACAAGAGAGTGTTAATGTTATGATTTTAAATTGATAAAAAAAATGCAGAAATCAAGAAAAAAAATAGTTTAAAAAGAGTACTATGTAAATACAAGCTTGTACCAGTAAGTTTCAATTTACCAAAAAGAATTTCAGCAGCGACTAAGGATCCAAAAAGCAAAAAAACAAACTAGTAGTTCCAGCAAAAATCATAGTGCGAAAAACGGCGGTATCTACTCAACAATAATATAAATTTCAAAAACTATTGTCAAATAAATAAAAAATTGTCCATTTTTTTTTATTTTAAATTAATTAACTCTAACATTAAACATTAATAAACACTCTAATTTACCTTATCAATGGTCCTTGTAAATTAACAAGTCCACATGCTGTTATTATAATATGATTGGTCAAATATAACAATTTGTGATTAATATAAGCATGAGGTTTAAGGTATTCAAATTCTCTAATTCTGCGTATCACTCGTTCAAAGTGAATTCTTAATGAAGCAACTAATTTTGCTTGTCGTACTAACTTTTTATCCAAAATTTCGTTTTTTGAGACACTGGGAGGTCTAATCAAGAAACATTTTTTAGTGTGTAATAAATGTGCCACATGCCTGAAGCATCTATCAGCTAAAACAGCAGCATTTTCTGGCAAAATATCAAGGAAGTTACTTTGCTTAACAAGTTTCTTATCGCGCATTCTTCCTTTAAAAGCATCGGACACAAAATTTATAATTCCATTTGGAATACAACTGATCAAAATCTTTACAGTAATACATTGTTTGTAGTCTGGCCATGTAATACACTGGTGAACTGAGTGCGATAATTTTTCTATTTCAATTTCGAAAGCATCGATTATGCAATGCACTTTATTAAAGCGGGATCTAAATGGCAAAGGCAAAACTCGTTTAACTTGATATATGTTTAATCTTGATATATGTTTGCTAATTTTGGTACTGCAAAACTGCAGACAAGCATCGCCGAGAAGGTGCACTCTATAAGGTTGGCGACCACGTTCTCATTGACACTTACATTCTAAATCAAGCGGCTAAGAACTTTACTAGCAAATTTGCCCCACGACAAGACGGTCCTCATACAATACTACGGCAGGTGTCGCCCACGTCATACCAAGTCGCTAGCTTGGAAAGCCCGGAAATTCCACTTGGAACCTATCACGCATCTGCGAAGATGTGACTCCCTCCTCGCCGATATGTCCAATCCGGAGACGAGGTCAGTAGTGTAAGATGTGAGTTCTGGAACACAAAGGGATGCCGCCGTTCAATGTAAACAAATGAGTAGCGTTATCATGTATATTTCTGAGAATTTTGTGTGATAAATGTCGGCATCGATTGTAATAATTGTAATCATATGTGATAACACATGTATAAATGTGTGATAAGTAACTGACCATTTTAAGCCATGGGGATTCTGAAACAATGACGTCATTGTATAAAAAAAATTGTAGCCAGAACGTATATACGGATACTGGAACAAAATGCTGACATAGCGTTAAAGACCCGGAGGATACTAGAACAGCGCAGTGCATGACAAAATCTGTGTTTAGCAGCGCAATTTTATTTTCTACATGTACGCTTATGAGGGGTACTGAAACACTACATTTTTTGCTGTGCAAATATTTGCCGACTTAGCAAAAACTGTATACGACATTTCTGAAACAACACGGTGACGCCAGCATAGTAAAATAATACATATCACATATAGAGATAAAGACTGGAAAAAAAAACATTTTTAAAACAACGCATTATTATAAAACACATTCTGTGTTTATAGTTGTGCAATATTATTTTCCACTTATGTTACGGTACTGGAACACTTCATATTTTATTGTACAGTTATTTGCTGACTTAGCAAAAGTACGAAATTTCAGAAACAACAACAGAAGCTAAAATATAATTCATACAATTGCGCAGTGGTTGGAAAATATCATTATAAATAATATTTATTCTATCCTGCAATTGAAATCTAACTCTTGTAAAAGAAGGTAGTGTAATTAAAGTTGTGTACTTTGGTGAGTATTTACTTTTATTATCTCAATAAATAACTTAAATACACGTTTGTTTCAATTTTTTATCCATTTAATTTCAATTTTGTTTTAAGAAAACAACAATGAACAATTTTCCATCTGACATTTTTGACACCGATTTGCTCTCCTATGGAGGGTTGTTAAATCAACCACCACCACCACCACCACCATCACACCCCCCAGCATCATCTAATAAGCGCAAAAGAGCAGCTACCACCATTACAAATTCTTCTGCTAACTCTCAAATGGTTATTCCATCAACAGGTGGTAAAGGAAAACAAATTCGAATGGATATAGCAGCCGATATTCAAAACCTTGAAGATGATATCAATGGAGCGTTTGAAGATTTATTTTCAAATGTTGAAGCTAGTGTTATTCCATTAACATCAACGCTCTCAAGAAAAATCAACAATGGTCTTATTACAATAACCTCACCAGGTTCATCAGATGCTACACATATGGTAAAAATAGAAATCTATGATATGAAAGACATTGCAGGAATACCAGCCAGTGATATTTGGAAAAAAAGTATCACTCGTGCTAAAGTTTTCATTGAGAAAAAGGAACACCGACAAATGTTTGATACATTGAATTCAATTACACTTGATGTGGCAAAGAAAATGAAGGCAGCAAAAGGATCAGAAAGTAAATTTTCCAAATATTAAGTGTTTTTTTTTTATATGTAATAATTTTATGTGGAATTTATAATCAGATACTTATAATTATTATTTACCAATAAATATTTTAAATCAATAATAAAACAAATTTATTTTAAATATTTTTCAAAAATGTTGATTCTAGAACAGCGCATTGTATCACAAATTCTGTGTTTAGTTGCGCATATATAAATATTTTGTGATGTAAATTCAAATTGTGTAATATTATTCAAAATAATATTCATTCAACGATTGAACTCCATCAAAGAATAAACTCAATAAAAGTTGACGTGCTTTGGTAAGTATATTTATTTTGTTATTTTCATTTTTTTTTTTTTTTATTATTTTATAATATAGTAAAAACAATGTGGACTTGCTATGCGTTGGATAATCTAAATAAAGAGCATGACGGTGAACAGGATACGTTTGAAAATAAAGTGAGACATCATATGGGAGTTCTAAATATTCTAGCTATGGAGTATTGCCTCGAACAAAATAGGTTGAATCCAATTCTGGAACCTGAAGAATGTGCAAAGAAAGAATTGGATTGCCACAACGCTATTGAAGCATGTGAATACTACTTAGATGGAAAAATTGATAAGACGCGTCTGAATTTTCTACTATCTAAATTTAAACAACCGATGAAAAACTCTAGTGATACTGTTGATAATAATTAGTGTATTGTTTAAATAAAATAAATGTATTAATAAAGAAAAAAAAAATATTTATATATTTTATTTGAATGATTTTTTTTAACTACATTTTTTATTACAAATTGTTTAATATAATTTATTACATATTATTTTTTTTGATCCAAGAATTATGAGAGCTGTCAAATCCTAACCATTTGACTAATAAATTGTCACCGCGTCTTTTAATTATTTTTTCTACTAGATAGATGTCGGGACTTTTAACTTTCAATAATTCTTGTTCGTAAAAACACCCCTCAATTTTGTTGTTTTGATAGTCTTTGATTCTATATGTCTTCGGATTAGTAAGCAAAATTTTGTCGATAGTAAATATTTCTGTAGACCAATTCGGTGTGTATCCTTTTTCAAATACCTCCTTATATTTACTAACGCGTACTTGTTCACCCAATCTGAATTTTGTCTTAGTAGAATCAACCATTTTTATACGATTGAATGATTTTCTGAGAACATCTTTTTCATTTTTACTGTTTACATCTGTAGGTTTCATTCCGATGGTGCGATGTATTGAATTATTATAGTCTTCCAATAATGATGGAAGGATGTTTATCCATTTATATGATCCTTGTAAGCTAAATCTTTTCCACATTTTCTGTTTCAGGGTGCGATTAAATCTTTCACATATACTCGCCTTTAAATTGCTATACGTTGAATAATGATTTACTTGGTATGTGGTTAAGAGAGCTTTAAATTTGGAGTTATAGAATTCTTTACCATGATCAGTTTGCAAGTTTTGAGGACTTCGTCCACTAGATAATATTTATGTCATAGCTTGAACTACATCCCCAGCTGATTTTCGTTTTAAAGGAACAGCCCATGCATATTTTGAAAAATTATCAATAACGGTTAGCATGTAATTGTAACCTTTGTTTACTTTTGCATATGGAATCATTTCGACCAAATCTGCTTGCCATGATTCATCCAAACCTTTGATAATTACGTGCCTTCTACGATAATTTCTTCTGGCAGGAGCGTGCAATTCTTTTACTAATTGTTCTTTTGCTTCACTCATCTTGATATATTATTTAATAATGTGATAACATCAACATAATTTATGTATATAAAGATTTTTTATATTTATATTTAATTATATATTCTTAAGTTGGGATTTTAATAAAGTTATCTGATCTTCTAAATAAATAATATGTTTACTGGTTTGTTCGATAAGACTTTGATATTCTTTAAAATTGTTTTCTGATAGTGTTGCTGTTGTTTCATTTTTATTCATGATAACTAATAGCATATTGTTTATATCCATTACATCGTTTTTTAGTTGAGTCATATCGTTATAGATTTTTTGTATGTTATTATTAATATTTTGGGTCGTATTGTCTACATAACTTTTATTGGTAGCATCATTTTCAGCTTCTGGATTTGCTACATTTCGTAAGAGTTTATTATTAATGTTAAAATGTTCATCATTTGTTAAAAGAAATCCAACTCCAGGAGGACCGTGTGGTAGAATGCTGCTGCGTATGCTTTTATCAGTTTTATCATTTATCCAATGATTACCAAACTTATCAACACTCATGTTAAACGATCTTGAGTTTAAAAATGCAACTAAGCAATTAGTTTAAATTGTTATTAATATATAATACCCGCTTCTCGTAACTCTTCGACTATTGATATTATTTCATTTTGATGATTGTTGTTTCCAGCTGCTTGCGACGCAATTAATAATCTTAAACGATCGACTAATTCATTTGGATCATCCCAATATGCATAATCTATACTAGGAGGCAAACCTTCTATTTTCATACTTTTAGGTAAACCAAAACCCTGCGCATTCTCTAATTTGATCGATGATCTTCTTTTTGATCTACCACTTTTATCATCTTCAAATAGTTTTGATATATATTTGCGATATTTCTCTCCTCTGGATGCAGAAATTTTACCGCTAGATTTGTATTTTTGCTTATGACCGTTAGATGTTATCAATATTTCCTTGTAATTAACATAGTCATTTTCAGTAATAATATGATCATTAGGTAACTTCTTAAATAGTAACTCTAGTAAACCCTCAGAAATCGGACAATTAAAATCCTTTACAGTGATTTTACCATCATGGAAATATATTGGACTGTCACCAATCATTTGTGTATTGTTTACCACTCTTACACCATAAACATGATCAAGATTTGGAATTTCACCTTTTATCGTTGAAAGTTTTTCATATTTACTAATAATGTTTCTGTTATCATTATCCTCTTTAATGTTATTAACTTCTAATTGTTTTATTCGGTTGGTGCTTTTTGTCACTTCAATTAGTTCGTTTAATGGGTTAGTAACTGAACTTAATTTATAGTTCAACTCATCATCCGACATCATTTTTCCCAATTTTAATAGTCGATGTTTTCTTCGTATGGCATTACTAGTTGATACAATTTTTCGCAAAATATTTCTTTTATCTTTGCTTTCTATTAACGACATTTTTGGGTAAGTTTGTTATCAAGTTGTAAATTCACTTCAAATATCTAAGTCAAGTTCAACGTCAAGTTAAACGATTTAAGTTAAGTTTGAGGTCAAGTTGTAAGTTAAGTTCATACGTTTAAGTTAAGTTCAACGTCAAGTTAAACGACTTAAGTTAAGTTTGAGGTCAAGTTGTAAGTCAAGTTCATACGTTTAAGTTAAGTTCAACGTCAAGTTAAGCGATTTAAGTTAAGTTTGAGGTCAAGTTGTATGTTAAGTTCATACGTTTAAGTTAAGTTCAACTTCAACTTAAATGATTTAAGTTAAGTTGGAGGTCAAGTTGTAGGTTAAGTTCCTACGTTTCAGTTATGTTAGATGTCAAGTTGTATGTTAAGTTCAAAGATTGAAGTTAAGTTTTGCAGAAAGTTAAGTTATTAATCAATTAAACTGTGTAACTGCCAATGATGGAATGATAGATATATCTTTATATTCTCATATTTAAAGAACTTTTGTTTTCTCTTCGAATATGTCAGTTATTTACTTATATCAACAAAACAATCAAACCCCTGACGATAGCGCCCGATATTAACATCTCTGTCTTTGTCTATAACTAAGAAACCAAATTTGTCTTTCCAACAGAACCTACACAAGTTCTGAAATTTATCATATTTCATGTCTGTATTAACATGATCGTCATATACATGTCGCAGATTTAAATCATCTTGTTTAAAAATAATTATTAAATTTGTGTTATCTCTGATGAGATGTTTAGGGATACGACTATATGTTTGACATAAATAAAAACTATCAACATCTTTGTGACGTCCCATACTAAAATACTCTCTTATATGGTTTTGTTTTTCACAAGCAACATCGTCAAATACGAATATAGAATTTGTTTTAGCTTCATTTGGAGGTATAATACTTTCATTTTCCGAAAATGTAAAATATCCAATATTTTCGATCGGTTCTAATACTTTTCGCAGCAATTCATACTTAGGTTGATATAAAGATTTTGAATAAATGTAATGTAATGTCAAACTTAACTTAAACATTTTCAAAACGAAGACCATTTATATGCATAAGTAATGATAATAAAACATTCGTTTTTCCACAATTTGAAGGTCCACAAATTATGCATCTTATCGTGTTTGGTAATAATTCCCCGTGTCTTTTATTTATAAACGTTTTATTGTCTGTTAACAAATCGTAGTTTGTAATTTTCAGACTATCTTGTTGTTTATTGAATCGCATCTTGATGGTAACTGCTTATATACAGCATTACACAATACAATTATAATCAATTGATTAGTGAAGGTTAATGGGTAAAGATGGATCGTAAGAATAAGAAAAAAACTACTAAACGCAAGGCAGTCAAAGGAAAAGGGGTACTTAATTGGGCAATTAATAATCTTCCTTTCGAAATGCATATACCAGGATATCAGTACTGTGGCCCAGGCACTAAATTAGCAAAGCGCTTACAAAATGGAGATCCTGGTATAAATCCTCTTGATGCCTCATGTAAGGAGCATGATATTGCATATTCACAAAACAAAGATAACCTTGCCAATCGACATAAAGCTGATAAAATATTAGCCGAAAAAGCATGGAAGCGAGTTTTTGCAAAAGACGCAAAGATGGGTGAGAAAGTAATAGCATGGTCTGTGGCAAATGCAATGAAAGCAAAATCTAAACTTGGTATGGGACAGAGCTTTTCTGAAAATACAAATAAAAAATTAAAAACAACATTCAAAAAGAAACAGAAACTTTTGTCTCTAAAGAAACTTATAAGCATGTCGAAGAAAGCAGTTAAAGATGCAA
This sequence comes from Cryptophagus acutangulus, assembly GCA_963556235.1. NCBI lineage: Eukaryota > Metazoa > Arthropoda > Insecta > Coleoptera > Cryptophagidae > Cryptophagus > Cryptophagus acutangulus. The sequence continues at coordinate 1,980,926 of OY744561.1, forward strand.
AAATAACCGATTCAAAAACCGCAATAAAATGTGCGATGAATACTGTTCATGCTTTAGTAAAAAATGTTGGTGGAAAGCATAATATAAAAAAGTCTAGAATTATATCAATTCCTAAAACTGGAGGATTTTTACCAATGCTTGTTCCTATTTTTGTGGGATTAAGTGCGATTGGAGCACTAGCTGGAGGGGCTGCTGGTATTGCTAAAGCTGTTAACGATGCCGGTGCAGCAAAAAAGTTACTCGAAGAAAACCAACGCCATAATAAAGCTATGGAAGCAGTAAAAGTTGGTGGTCATGGTTTATATATGCAGCCTTATAAGAAAGGCTATGGTTTATATATTTCACCACCTAAAAATAACTCAAAAAATTCAAAAAACTAATTGATAAGCTACCCGATAGAGCGTTAACCGATAGTGAGCTTTACTGCTATGCAAAACAGCTTAAAATAAAACATTTTCGTGGAGTGTTTATGAGAAACGATCTGCCAAAGAAAGTTAATAAGAACGAGTGTGGGATTGTAAATTTAGATGATAAGAACGGTCCTGGTACCCATTGGGTATGCTACAGAAAGCTAGGAAGTAATGTTATGTATTTTGATAGCTTTGGAAATCTTCGACCACCAGCGGAAGTTGTTAAATATCTAGGAGGTAGCGTTAATTATAACTATGAAACTTTTCAAAACTATAACACATTTGTGTGTGGTCACTTATGTTTAAAATTTCTCTGTAATCAATTATATCAATGATAATCAAATATCAGTTGTTTGAAAATTGTTCATTTGATATCCAACCATACAACGATGTCGTTTACCCTTTCACTGTCTGGTAACGGATCAGTGTTATCTACAAATTATTTTCCTCCAATACAGCTATCCGAAAGTGAAAATTATGAATTAGGTTTGGTTAATTTTCAAACTTTTAATTCCATTCCGAATATAGATGTGGATCATAACAAAATGTACATAGATGATTTTATTGTTACTTTGCCTGTGGGTTCGTATGAGTTAACAGATATTGCTGAATATATAAAGAGTGAAGTAGAGAGCAAAGGAATCGTTTTTGAAATGAAAGCTAATAATAATACTTTAAAGTGTTTGTTAAAATGCAATCGAACCATAAACTTTACTCCTAAAGATTCAATCTATAAATTATTGGGATTTAAAAACGATGTTTTGCAGCCAAATATTCAACATGAATCTGATCTGCCGGTTGATATTCTTAAAATTAATTCAATACGAATCGAATGCAATATTATTAGCGGTGCATATTTAAATGACCATCAAGCACATACGTTATATGAGTTTTTCCCAATTGTTCCACCTGGTTATAAAATAGTTCAAGAACCTGTAAACGTTATCTATTTACCAATAAACACACGTTCAATAGATAATATAACTCTTCAAATACTCGATCAAGATAATAATTTGGTCAATTTTAGAGGTGAAGTGATTACGATAAGGTTGCACGTAAGAAAATATTGAAAATGGGAATTGTTTACAACGGAAATAATGATGTTAGTTCTCTAAAAAGAATTGTCAAAACATATTTTAAAGAAGAACAATGCAAGAAGATGGTCACTCGTGCACCACAAATCAAAGCACTCACATCTGCAAGCAGAGCAACATTGGAGAGTCTAAATCTTATAGTTGCCCCCATCAAATCGAAGATACCACCAGCTGCAAAATAAAATTTAATTGTACTAAAGTGATTTCCAAACATTTACGCTTGTTTTTTGTAAAGTCCTTTCGAGTTACATTAGCGCTATCAATACGTATTAAAAAAAGATTCAATGATGGCTAATATGCTAAATATTCGTGCAAATGTAGAGTTCGATGATTCCATATCTAATAATGAAATTCATGCACATCAACCATATGCATCGTCTACATTTAACAACAATGATGAAATTCGTATAACAATTCAAAATCAAGATTTATATGTCAGACCCAACAAAAGCTGTTTGCATATTTTCGGTCGATTGTTAAAAGAAGATGGTACTGCTGTAGCACACACAAAAATTATCAACAATGGATTATGCCATTTATTTGATGAAATTCGTTACGAATTAAACGGTGTAGAAATAGATAGATGTAAAAATGTTGGAATTACATCAACGATAAAAGGATATTTTTCTGTTAATGTAAACAAAAGTCAAATGTTAGAAAATGCTGGATGGAAACATAAGCCTGATACTAACATTACCGATGCTGAAGGATACTTTGATGTAGTTATACCGCTTAATATGCTGTTGGGTTTTGCTGAAGATTATCTAAAAGTTATTGTTAATGTTAAGCATGAACTTATCCTTGTTAGGTCAAGAACTGATTTAAATGCTATTATCCAAACAGAAGCTGAACCATTTAAGTTTATTTTAAATAAAATTGAGTGGAGAGTTCCATATATTACACTTGCCGACAAACATAAGGTTGAAATGTTACATTTTATTGAAAAAGATCCAACAATTTCCATGAGTTTTCGAACATGGGAGTTATATGAATATCCTATGCTTCAAACAACAGAATAACAAATTTGGACAATAAAAACTACTACTCAATTAGAAAAACCTCGGTTTGTAATTCTAGGTTTTCAAACTGGTCGTAAAAATAATGCTGCAATGGATATCAGTAAGTTCGATCATTGTCGGCTTAATAATGTTAAGTTGTATTTAAATTCCCAATCATATCCATATGGAAATTTGAATTTAGACTTAGAGCACAACCAATATGCTTTACTGTATGAGATGTATGTAGGATTTCAAAGTGCTTATTATTTACATGAAAGCGAACCGTTGTTAAGCAAATCTGATTTTATAAATATTGCTCCGCTTATTCTAATAGATTGTTCTCAACAAAACGAATCTCTTAAATCTGCCCCTGTTGATATTCGTTTAGAATTTGAATCAAAGGAAAGGTTTCCTCGAAATACAACGGCCTACTGTTTAATTTTGCATGATCGAATAGTTGAGTATAAACCAATTAGCGGTAGAGTACAGAAGTTAGTGTAACATTTTCTTTCAAATGATGGAGTTCATTGCAGATTTTCAAGGTTTTATGAAAAAAACCGAATTTATTTTTAAAGAAGTAGCATTAATATCAATTGATGATCCTAAAAATACAAAAGTATTTGTATTTAGTGCTCCAAATGATTGGGAATATTTATGTTCTGAAAAACCATCAAAGAATTGGCTTCTGAATCATCATCATGGTATACATTGGCAAACTGTTGGAATTCCATACAAAAATTTAAACAATGTGCTTCATGATGCATTGAATGGGGCTATGACAATTTATGTAAAAGGGTTAGATAAACAACAATGGTTGGAGAAGTGTGGCTTTTCTAATGTTGAGAACTTAGAAAATATGGGGTGCCCTGCTCTGAAGCTACTACAAAAAGAAAAAATAGTACTCCAAAAATGCTCTTCAGCACATTTGAATGCAAATATTAATTATAGTGCTTTTAAAAATGCCCAACTCTTACAAAAATGGTTTATATCAAATCGAAAACCCACAATAGGTCAAGCAATTTCATCGTTTTACCAAAAGAAGCAACTTGCGTTGATGACAGTTCAAGAAATTGAGTGTTTACCAATAGAATTTTTGACCACATTTGCCGCTGATTGTATAGAATCTGTTTGGGAAAAATTATCAAACAATTTGAAACTTAATCCAAATATTTATGACTGTAGGCGTTGTTTTCAACATTATAATACATCCAGTCGAGATCAGATTGATGGTCCTCCACCGATGATACGTAACTGCCCAGAATGTTCATTCAAATAATAAACTTATTAAGAAATGAATTCGGAAAATAGTGCAAATAAAATCCACGTTCGCTTTGACCTAAATCAAAACAAAATTTACCCAATGGTGCAATGGTCATTTGCTTATCAAGCAGCGAGAAAAGGACCTTGGGAAGAGTTTGCAAGGGATCGAAGCAGATTTAAAAACCGAATTGGACATGTTGAAAATAAAATAAAATCGATTTTCAATACAGACGATCGTCAAAGAATATTTGAGCAACGCTTTGTTCAAAATATAATAAATTAAATATATTAATGATTGGTCATTGATTGATATATGATTTCGGAAGATGTTCAATAAACAAAAATTAGTTTTTAGTAACTATAGTTTATTATATACATGTTAGAATATATTTTGTATTAAAAATTAAATATATTATAGAGAATATTACATTGTTTAACATATTGAATATTATTATAAAATTCTTGTAATATACATTTTATTTATAGTACCTTAATCTTGTTAGTATTAGTATATTTATTTCTCGGTATTTATATCTGTGTTTATTTAATAAAAATAAAACTAGAAATATGTTTATACTTTTTTATTTACACACACTCATTATCGACAAAAAAATATCAACACAAATCTTATTAAACATTTTTTTTTTATCCAAAAGTACATTATATAAAAAAAAAAAAACAAAATTAAATACAAAAACAACTTAATATCTATACTTACTTAAAATTAGAATACAACAATTTTAACTAGCCTATAATTGTATAGAATAATGACCCCACGGCAAGGTATCGATATTATTTTCTTGAATATATCTCTTATCATCAAAAGCACTTAATGCGATTTTATTTTGTTTAACGGTATTAACTTCATGTAGCTTTGATAATATTCTATGTTGTGATTTATATAAACTAGCTTGTTCAAATAAACAATTCTTATATTCATCGAAAGTCAGCTTTTGAACAACCGATTTACCTATTCCTTTAGCTTTATTAATATCTTTATTATTTATCGAATATGAATACATTTTAGATCGCAAACCCACAAACTTATCCATAATTTGACCACTCAATTCGTCTTTGAATAGTCCTAAAACTTTTTTATTAATTCTGGGGAAATTATAACAATTGTTCTCAGCATAATCAGACGTATCAAACCATTGTTTTAAGTCTGGAAATATATCTTCATAAAAGTTATTTGTTATTATGGAATAAATTAATGAATCCGTGTCTGTATATAAAAGTTTTAAGCTTGCTGATTCATATTTATTTTTCATATATTCATAGTGAAACTTATATATTAAACATTTGCTAATATCCAAAATAGCCATTCCTACATATAGAGGCTTATTAAATTTTATTTTTAATCTATTTAATTCAATTGCTGCAAAATCTTCATCAAATATTACCCTATCTTTAAAGTTTGGTTTACCCATGAATTTTCCAGCCCCATAACTACCTTCCCATTCCGAAACTAATTTTATATCACGCATTTTCCTAACATTTTGCATGCTTTTACCAAAAACACTATTATTTTTCAATTTATAATAACTTTTCTCAAACTCGTTAGTTGATTCCATTCGCAATTTTGTATTTTTGAGAATGTATGGACGCATCCAAGCTGATTGATCAAATTCTAATATACGATGAATTTTGGTAATAATTAAGCCATGATTAAGACACTGCTTCAAATTTCTATAATGAATAATATATTTGCTTTTTGATTATAAAGTTGTTAAAAGTTTTGGGTGTTTTCCATTAATTGGAGTTTTATTTTCTGGACAAAATGGAAAATCCCTATGAAAATCATGTAAATTTTCAGGGTAGTTTAAATCAACTTCTAATATATACCCTTTTTTATAATCATCTTGAATTTGCAATACATTGAAGTGTTTACATTTGTTTTCATTAAGCCATTTAAAATTTCCGGTAGGAAGGCATTGACACATTGCCCATCCATATAAATTCACTGCATCTAAATAAATGAGGTCTGATTCTGGTTGAGATTCGTCAAAAGTTGGCATGTATCGATTATTAGCAACAGCATATCGATTACAACATTGACTAATACCACCACGAATACCTCTCTCTATAAACAATAACATATCAATGTCTGTCATCAATTCAAGTTTAATTTTTGTTGATTTTAATAAACTGTCCCAAGATAGTGCGGGAGCGGTAATATAATTAGCGGGATCTAGATCATAGGTTTTTTTACATAAAAGACGAAATTCTTCAAATACATCCGCTAGCAAAAGAACGTCAGTTTTTAAATATATGTCTGTGTACTCTCCTAAGTTTTTACAATCAAATTCTGAATACACTTTTTGAGCATGAGCATATTCATCATCTTTAATATCAGTCTGAGTTAAGTTATTAAAAAAATATTTTCTATCAGGTAATGATTTTTCTTCAAAACGCTTAAAGCTGTCTAAGTAGGTATATGGAAGTACGCCTTTTCTAAGTAAGAGTGCTAATTTTGAGTCTGCCACATTTTTAAAATATTCTTTGGTAATATTATATTCTTTTAGGTATGACGACAATTTATCTAAAGATGAAGCCATAAAATTAAAAGAATCTATGAATCTTAGTTTCATTGTATTAGAACAATTATATTTAGTAAAACACTTGTATTTCTCTTTATTTATAGGAATTGCTTTAATTATCCCTGGATTTTTAATATACACTTCACCATTACGATCTTTGATTTTTTTTTCATGCAATTCTCGAATAATAAAATGTGCATCATAACCTTGAAGATTATGAAAAACTACAACTAACATGAGAAGCTCCTCTAAATTTACCAGTCAAATGACAATGATCTTTAACTTTGGTTAATAAATCTTCTTCCTCTCCTTCTAATGCATAATCTGAAGGTGGTATAAATGGTCCTTCACAAATATGACAAATATTGGCATGTTCAAACTCATCCAATTCCATTTGTGATAGTGTTAGCATTTCTTTTTTATCTGCATAAATGGCTGCTACTTTCTCTGTAATTGTATTTAGTTTATCTACAAACCATTCAATACAATTTTCACCTCTGAATAATTCTAATTCTGAATATCCGTCATCAAAATTACATTTTAAATAATAAGAAATGCTACATGGTACGTGTTTTTGGTATGCATTTGTATAACTTTGAGAGTTAGTAGGTTCGCATGTATCAATAGGTAAAATAAGACATTCTAAATCTGCATAAATTATAAAAGGAACCATTTCCTTATTTTTATGATTTTTGAAATAAAGCCACTTAGTAGATTCAGTTGGCATGACACATTTTGCGGGAGCCGCCTTTGAACAATCAATTTTATGTTGCTTAAATTTAGATTCCTGATAAAAATAACATAAACATTTATCACATAACCAGCGAGAGCCGCGATGCTGACTTGTCATTTGACTACTCACTAATCTAGATAAATTCTTAATCCAACAGAAATGATATTTTGGTGTATGTTCTTCTACTATATTTTTTTCGGGAATCTCTGCCATTAATAAATTAATATGTACATTTTTATGATTATTTGATATATATACAGGCAATATCTCATATTTAACATTTGTATTTTCTTTTCTATTTATTGATTCAATTTCACATACATCATCATCACCACAATCAGTTAAGATAAGCCAATCGCTGTAATTTTTCAACGCGTATACATTAATAGACATATTATTTTGTTCTTCAAATTTTGGAATTTGAGTCAAATCCATGGGAAATGAAATTTTATCTAAATTAAGAATGTCTCTAAAGTGTGGATAAGACAAAACTCTGTGTGGGTTATGTTTAGCTGGTCGAAGGGCTGAAACTATAGCCCAGGCAAAGCAACATTCATCGTTGGATTGTACATTTATTACTGCTTTTTTAGCCTGAACATATTTAGGCAAAGTATAAAAATTACTGCCCACAGTAAAAGGAACATATTTATTAACATTTAAATTAACCTGTATAATGTTGTGTAAGGCCCAACCACTATCTCGCTCTTGATATTCTTGCAGCTTTGTTAAAATTTTTTCATTGGCTTCATCGTACCATTTCTTCAGTTCATTGTTCTGATAAATCACTTCATATTTTGAATTAAAATAAATTGTCTTTACCTCTTCGGTTTTTGGAAGAATCATTTCACAAACTAAACATAATTGTGCTTTAATCGGTGCTATATTTTTAAGTTCATTTAATTTTGTTTGAATTAAATTAAATGTTGTTTGCAAAAAACGCTTTGGGTCTAATACTTTATTAGTGTTTAATATTGTACTTGTTAGCATTCGCCGTTGGAAAGCTGATTCTGTTTGAATTAATTCCAATTCCTTATCGGAAACATTTGTTTGATGCACATTTTTATTTACAACTTTATTTAACACTGTATTTATATAACTAGAGTATTTGTTATTATCACTTATTTTTTTGTATTTAATTTGTGGTTCGTTAATTTCCACTATAGACCGATTATTATTCTGGTTTAACACTGGATTTATAAATTCACCCCGAACATTTCGTTTTCTAATTTGTTGTTGCTGTGGACGATTTACTTTTTCTAACACAGACTGTATGTATGATTGGTACGAATTTTCCATCTGCAAAACACTTGGTCGCATAAGAAAAAACAAGAAAAAAAAAAGGTTATAGCCTACGTACTTTGATGATGATGATGAATGTGATGAATAAAGTTGATTAACTGAGATAACTGAGTTTTATTTATTTAACACTTTTACATATAAAATTAAATTTTTTTTTTTTTGTGTTTTTAAACATTAGAAACCTACAAATGTAAAGTCTTGGTTTATTATTAAAAATTCTTAATGGGCACAGCAAAATATGTAGTGTTTCAGTACCCCTCATAAGCGTAAATTGCGCTGCTAAACACAGATTTTGTCATGCACTGCGCTGTTCTAGTATCCCCAGGGTCTTTAACGCTATGTCAGCATTTTGTTCCAGTATCCGTATATACGTTCTGGCTACAATTTTTTTATACAATGACGTCATTGTTTTAGAATCCCCATGGCTTAAAATGGTCAGTTACTTATCACACATTTATACATGTGTTATCACATATGATTACAATTATTACAATCGATGCCGACATTTATCACACAAAATTCTCAGAAATATACATGATAACGCTACTCATTTGTTTACATTGAACGGCGGCATCCCTTTGTGTTCCAGAACTCACATCTTACACTACTGAGGTCGCCCCGAAAACAACCATCTTCTGAACATCACCATCTTGGAACGTTACCGAGACGTACTAATGGTCCAAAAGGGGAGGATGTAACGCTAAGGCATTTTCCCTCGGGTGCCGTCACTGGTAGGCCCTCTACAATTCCCTTTGAACTACGTAGGTCAAGAAAACGACCGGCAAAGTGGGACTAGTCGTCAGCAATTGAAGCGAGCTAGTTCATCATCTTTTTTTGTCCAACTATCCACATTTTCTGTTCATATTAGTTAAAATTGTTTTACAGTCGCGTTAATCGGGTTGATATGTAATAAAACTTTAAATTCAACAACTGATGCTGTTTAATTTCACACCGTTGTGCGGGAAGAAACTCACGTTACAACAATATTTATATTTGATGACTATCTTGTGATAAGCAAGATAAAATTCGAAACTACTTTTGCATGGGTCGTCATAAACTGGTGGATAGCTTTTATCTCTGTCAAACATATTCAAGAATACCTAAACAATTAATACGGGACAATGCCAACACTATAGTACTATTTAAACAAGATGAAAAAAATTTAAAACATGCATACGATGATCAAGTAAATACGGATATGTCATTTGATACATTTAAAGAAATGTGCGGCGAGTGTTGGAAAGATAAGCATGGTATAATTGTTATAATAAAAGATTGCGAATTAATGGGTGGGCGATATAGAAAAGGGTTCGATTCTTTCATTTTATTATAAAGTTTTATATCGATATACTGCTTTGCCGTGCGCACCGATTAATGCAGGTGTCACCGATCGATCGGACCTATCACTGCAGATGTGACCGATCATTGTAGGTGTGACTCTAACCTATAGATTAGACCGATCGATCTAATCAATTAATGCAAATAGAATTCAATCAATACGGCTTATTATAGTCGATAAGTTTTGTACAGATTGCATCAGATCTGTATAAAACAAAGCTGATAAAAACTGTATCTGTTTGATACAACTATTGATTGCACCAGATTTTATTGAATATATTCTGTTAAAATTACTAATCTAATGGTTCATGGATTCAGTTACTTCTCACTTGTACAACCTTACACATCAAATTATTTGATTGTATGTAATAACAACGATGCCGCCCAAACATGAAGATCAACTTAAAAAAAAATAATTGACGCGTCTAATACAATTAGACAAAAATATTTGGTTTTAAAAACGAATAGAAATGAATATGAAAATGATTTAAACAAGTTTTTTAAACCTATAATGGAGCCATTACAAGAAATTTCTGAAAATATCAATTTGACATCAAAATATACTAAAGAGAAAGAAGAAGAAAAAGAAGAAAGGGCAAAAAGTAGAAAAAGAAAGAATAGTTTTGGTAAATTCAAAAATGTTCAAAAAAAATTGTAAAATGCGATAGCAATAATGAAGGTATAATAAATGTAGATACAGAATTTAAGACAAACGTAGATAAAACAGCTCTTTCTATATATTTACAACAATATCCCACCTATAGCTAGAGAATTTGTGCAAATGTATTTATCTGGTTGCCAACACTCAACGTTTGATAAAGTTAATGGTGTAAAACTTAATGGTGCGGATGATAAATGGACAATTGGTTCCAAAGAAATTCATTTTGCAAAAAATGATGGTACATAAGGGCTTTATGAACTGTTATTTATGAAAAAAACATTGCACAATCAACTTATTGGCTCCAACAAAGTTTGTGCCGCAATCAGAAAAAACATACGAACAACGGCCACGGCGCGCAACAAAACGACGAAAAGCGGCTAAAAAGCAATCGGACGACAAATCTGACGCGAGTTCAATATGCAAGGCCTTATATATAAGCCTTTGTGCTCTTTATCGCTCTACTCTTTCCAAGGGTAACGTTTAAAGGACCGCCATAGTCAACACCGACGCACGAAAACGGTTTTAGTTGGCACAAGCGTAGAGTCGGCAAGTCGCCCATCGGGAGTTGGACTACGGAAGGATTCAGGCGCCAGCAACGAATGCATTTAGAGACGATACGAAAGATAACACGCTTAGCAGACAAAATCCAGAATTGTTGTCGTAACAGACAGTGAAGCGTCTGGGAACCGGGATGCAAGTAACGAAGATGGAAATGCTCAATCACCATCTCAGTCAAACGATGAGAAGCAGGAAGTAGCATTGAATGTTTGGCGTCAAAAGATAGCGAAGAGTTGCGAATCCGTCCGCCCACCCTGAGAACATCGGCTGTGTCCAAGAACGCAGATAATTTCCGGAACAGATTATTACGAGGACCAAGATGTAATGAAGCGATCTGATCACGAAAGACGTCTTGTTGTACGTGCCTTACGAGAATTCTGAGGGAATGGTCGAGTTCTTGGTCTGACAGCGGAGCGAAATTACGAATCTTTGATTTGCAGTGTGTTATAAATCGACGGCAATAGGCGACAATACGATTCAAGAAGTCGTCCCACGGAATCGACTCAATTCTCGCGACTGCGACTGTCAACATCGTCGTTTTCTTCTCCTCGAGAGAATCCTCAGACAAGACCCCTTGTTTGTATGAAGCGACCAGTTCGGAATCGAGACTCTGCAGAAAGGGCCCCGCCCACCAAAGCGAAAACGAGACAAAATCGAAAGGCGATAAACCGCGAGATGCACAATCTGCAGGATTGTCTTCCAAACGAACATGGAGCCAAATAACCGAAGGTGCGATTTGTTGGATCTGCGTGACGCGGTTTGCCACAAAAGTTTTCCAACGATGAGGAGAAGAGTTGATCCAAGCGAGCGCTGCTGTCGAGTCCGACCAACCAAAGCAATGGTCAAAGGTGATCAAATTTTCGTAAGTTCTGACAGTGAAATCCAATAATTTGGCGAGCAACAGCGCTGCACATAGTTCAAGGCGAGGAACGGAGATTCGCTTAAGCGGCGCAACCTTAGATCTGGCACAAAGTAAATGAACATTAACTTGGCCAAACGCATCAATAAATTTAACATAAACTACCGCGGCGTATCCTGACTCAGACGCCTCGCAAAAACCATGGAGAACGCAAGACGTAAAAATCGAAGCAAAACAAAAGCGCGGTATTTTGAGATTGGCTAATAGAGGTAATTGCGATTTATAATTTGACCATTGATCAACGATCTCAGAAGGAGGTTGTTCATCCCAACTTAAATTCAAAGCCCACAAGCGCTGTATTAGAACTTTTGCACAGAACGTGAGAGGAGCGAGAAATCCAATAGGATCGAAAATACGAGCGAGTTCTGACAAAAGAGTTCGTTTGGTACAGGGGCGATCTAAAGGCTGCACTTTGTATGTGAAACAATCCAGATTTGAATTCCACTGCAAACCTAAAATTTTAACTACTTGTTGTTCGTCGGAATCAAACGAAAGCGGGTCGATTTGACAATGAGTTTTGTCAAAATTATTCAAAACATCAGGGTCATTACTAACCCACTTGCAAAGCTCAAATCCACCAGTTTGCAAAAGTTGAGTCAACTCATGGCGCAGCGTAAAAGCATCCTCGATAGAATTGCAAGCTAGTAACAATGTCGTCCACGTATACGTCTGATAATAGCACTGAGGACGCTAAAGGAAAACGATCTTTTCCATCCATCGCCAGTTGCATTATCGTCCGAAGGGCTAGAAACGGAGCGGATGAAACGCCATACGTAACTGTATTCAGCTGATATGTTTGAATCGGTTCTGTTGAGGAAAATCTCCATAAAATCCTCTGATACATTCGATGCTGTTCTGAGACCAAAATTAGCCGATACATTTGACGGACATCAGCGGTAAAAACGACAGGGAAAAAACGAAAACGACAAAGCAACGTTGCAATGTCTGGTTGAAGTTTGGGACCTACCAAAAGCGAATCATTTAGCGAGAATGGTTCCGAAGTTTTTGCCGAAGCGTCAAACACCACACGCAGTTTAGATTCAATAATGCCCGTTTTTATCACACAGTGATGCGGAATGTAATATGAGAATGGAGTGTCATCCGATTCAACAAGCAGGTGCATATGGCCAGAGTCATAAGTCAGAGTCAGAGTTTTTCTAGCGCAATTAATCGACGTTAGGCAATAATCTTTGAATCTAAAAAAGCAGGAGGTTCTGCCTTAAATGGTAATGGCACGACATAACGTCCGGACGCTTGACAAAAGTGATTGTTTGCGAAAATTGTCTCAGCGCAAACTTCGTCTGGACAAACGGGTAGTGGCAGCGCGATCTCTTCTATCTCCCAAAATTTCTTGACAACCAAATCAAGCGAAGATTCTGATACTAGCGAACAAAAAGTATTTATAGATGGCGAAGCAGAGTTGGAGTGGAGATTAATTTTTCCCATGAGAATCCATCCGAAGGTCGTGTTCCAGGCAATTGGTTCCTCCCTATTACCTATCAATCGGCCGTCTGTCATAATATGCGCGAAAAGTTTAACCCCCATCAACATGTCGATGGTTCGTGAAACGTGATACTCAGGATCAGCTAGGTTAATATTTGACAGATGCGGCCACGGCGGCGGAGAAAACGACATATTCGGCATATCCCCACAAATCCTGGGAATAACAACGGCCTCTAGACAACATTCCCGACGCGGCGCATACCGAGAGCGATAAGTACAAGTTACGCCAGACGAAGATTTGGAACTCATTTGATCTAATCCACTGATGCAAAACGATAGCGAATATTTCGATAAACCTAAACGAAAAACGCTACTTTCCGAAATGAAATTTGCTTGACTAGCATTATCCAACAGTACACGCACAGGCTCAAAGACTCCCTTGGAATTCCGTATTTCGACAACAGCGGTCGACAACAAAACTGTAGAATTGGCAGAAATCATCGTAGTAAACGAAGTAACCTGACGAGAATTCGAAGCATGGTCCAAAGACGGCGCGGAACTAGTGAAAGGAAGCGAAATATCAGGTCGATCGGTCTGGAAATGTAACAACGTGTGATGTCGTTGAGAACATATCCGACATCCAGACGTAGACTTACAGTGTTTTGATTGATGTTTTGACCCTAAACAATTCAAACACCACTTCTGCTGTTTGGCCACACTATAGCGATCTTGCGGAGTTTTGGCGAAGAATGCATTCCATTGTAGACTAAATGATTGGAGTTACAAAGCGAACAAGAATTGTTAGTTTTCACGAAAAACGAAGAACCGCGTTTAGGCAAACCGGAACGAGTAACCGAAGAATCGTTGCAAACCACATTAGGGGGTTTGCGAATCGAAGGTGTAGCGGTATCATTCACGTTCTCAAGTGCGCTGCATTATTGTGAGACAAAGGCGATGAGCGAAGCAAACGTCGGCATTTCCGAAGAACTAACACTAGAACCAATTGTGAGTTCAAAACGTGTGATAGTTTCTGCGTCAAGCCGTTTCATTTACATTTGAAACATGATAAAGTCCCATTGATCGCAAGCAAAACCGAGATTTTTCAGAGCTGCTAAGTTCTCCAAAAAGATATTAATAAGCGCACGAAGCGACTGAGCGGAAGCCTGGCAATTCGAAAGAGTTGGTGCGCTATCTATGGCTTTCCAATGCAACGAGGCTAATAAACGTTTATTATCAAACCATTTCAACAGGGTATCAAACGCGATCGGATAATTATCGTGCGATTTGGGAATGCATTCCACCAACGAGAGTGGAGCATCTTCGAGACATGAAGTTAGGAAGTTGAATTTTTCGACATTTGACAGCGCGGCGTTTTCATGAATAGTAGCGGTATACATATCGACAAAAGGTTTCCATTTACGGAGATCCCCATTAAACTTAGGTAATTCTAAGCGCGGCAACCTCACCTGACTCTTAACGAAAGTACCGTCTGGCGTACTCACTTGGGCCGAAGTCCCGTCAAATAAATCACTATACACGGCCTTAATTCGATAGTAGGAATCATAAAACAATTCCCGAACTTTAATTTGTTCCTTCAAATCGGCGCCCTCGATGGTAGACATCGCAGTCAAAATGGTCCCCTGGAGTTGAGTAAACTCGTCAAACATACCTTCGATGTGAAAATATCTGGTTTTGAACTCAAGGTACAAAAATTCATACGATTCTTCCTCGCTGTGGGCTTGTTCCGCAACGCGTTTTAGCTCCGATAAACGCGAGATGACATCTTCACGAAGCGCAATCGCTTGTTTCAATTTAGCAGCAGCGACGGCCATAGTAATCAACAAGTCGACACAAAAAAATAAATTGAAAGTCTAAGAACGAAAGCGTAAAAAACGAAAGCGAGTTTTCGAAAAGCGACACAGAAATGGAAAAATTCAAATTAAATGCGTAAAAAACGAAAGCGAGTTTTCGAAAAGCGACAGAGAAAAGCCAAAAAATCAAAATCAACGCGTCTAAACAAAAGCGAATTTCAAATAGATGACAGAGAAAAGCAAAATCAAAACAAATGCGGATAAAACGAAAACGAGTTTTCGAAAAGCGGCAGAGAAAAGCGAAAATTAAAATGAAACCGAATAAAACGAAAGCGAATTTTCAAAAAGCGACAGAGAAATTGCGAAAATTAAAAACGAAAGCGAATTTTAACTCAACGAGAGAGACAGTTAAAACCGAAAGAGACAGAAATAAATTCTAGGCAAAATTGACAAAATAGATCAAAGTCAAAAACCGACACACGGTGCGAGCGACAAAAAACTGCTGTAAAGCGACGCAAAAAAACCGGCACCAGAATAAGTGCTTAAAACAACCGAAAACAAAATGGACTTTTGATAAAGTCAAACGAAACAATTTTAATTCAATTAAAATCGACAGAGAGAGAGAAAAATGGTACGAAAACGATAGAACCGCCAGTACCGGAAAATCTGGCTCAAAGGACCAAAATGTTAATGCGAAGTTCAATCGGTTTCGCACCAAATTAAAATAATCAAAAAGGAGAAAACGGCGAATAGCGAAAATGCACTTACCTTGGCTCGGTGGCTGTTGTCGGTGGACTCGATGGTGATCCTCGTCCTGGAGGTGCGATAAACGAAAATCAAAGCTAGGATACGAAAGCGAAGCGAAAAAAGGAGGTAATAGCGAAAGAGGAAAATTTAAGGAAATTTCGAGAGGAGAGAGGTAGCCTCGAAAAATGCAGCAAATTACACAAAAGCAAAAGAGTGGCAAGTAAAAATACGGCGCGCAAACGAGATAGCAAAAGCAAACTACGAAACGTCTACGGTCAAAGCGGTAGAGCCGCTCCGCTGGCCACGATCGTGAACGCTCGAACGCCAAAAACAGTGCAAAAACACAAAATTCGCCGCTTCTCGAAACTAGGAATGTTAAGCAAAAAATCTATCTCTCTCTGTCTCTTTATACAATAAAACAATTAAATCGAAACGAAAACGAACGTGCAGAATAAATCTGATAATCAAATTAAAGGAAGTTGAGCTCCTAAATATAAAAAAAAATAATTAAACCATATGTAATCAAAGAAAAGAAGGGAGGTAAACTGAAAAAAATCAGTGACTGGATGCTACTCAATTCAAAGCCGATAGAATATGAATATTGGAAAGATATTAATGAAATTGTGGATAGACTTAGACTTTTAGTTGCGTCTAAAGCAGCTGGAAATATTGCACATAATAATGAAATTATGTCAATTATTGACCCAGGAAACACCAGTTCATTTAATATACATACAGGGAAACTAACGAAAACCGTAACATAGGGATTCTGTTCACGGATAGTGGGGGTCGGCGAGTGAGGTGCGGGTGCCGGTGAGATCGATCGTTGAAAATCGTCGTCTTAGAACCAGTACCCGTGGGAGCGCACTGAATAAAAATCGATTTTACCCGATTGATCTGCTCTGCACCCGTACCTCACTCGCCGACCTCCACCGTCCGTGAACAGAAGTCCCTATGTTACGGTTTTCGTTAGTTTCTCTGTATATAATACCAATTAAGCGTATATTTTTGGTATTGGTATATAACATAGATGATAATAAACGTATACTAATATATCTATTTTTTAATATTTTAATATTATTGGTTTTATTTATACCAAATTTAAATTGAACAATTTAATTAAAATAATTTTATGTATAATATTCAAATTATATACCAAATCTTTTGGTATTTTGTGAACGTATGTTTAACTACCAGCTAGTAATCAATAAAATACGTTTACAATATACTATTTTCGAATAGTTGCATAAATTTCAATTTCAAACAATAAATATACATATAACATATGTGTATATTTTTTATATATGGAATATTAAGATAATATACGTAAAATAAATGAATAAAACACTTTAGTTTTTAGTTGCATATATACATATATTTAACTACCAGCTAATAGTCATTAAAATACGTTTACAATATACTGTTTTTGTATTGTTGCATAAATTTCAATTTAAAACAATAAATATACATATAACATATGTGTATATTTTTTATATATGGTATATTAAGATAATATACGTAAAATAAATGAATAAACCACTTTAGTTTTTAGTTGCATATATACATATATTTAACTACCAGCTAATAGTCATTAAAATATGAGATAACCAATCGAATTCGGTAGCGCACACGCGTGACCAGACCGGCAAGCTCGAGGCACAGGTGCGCAACCACTCGCCCCCTCACCTCCATCGACTGCCTTATAAGCAACATCGACAAACAAAGCAGCTTATATTGTAAACGTGTTAATGGACATATATGTGAATATATATATATATAATAGTATCGTGTAATTTGTATTTATTTCACTGGCGACGAGGATAAATTATCTTAATAAAATCGATATTAGTGTAACGTTTCGTCTTTACGGTGTGCAGCGCGTCAAGTCGTTTACCAATTCAAAATGGCGTTGATCGGAAATTTACCGGAATTCAAGGCAGAAGACGACTTTCTTATTTTCCAAGAAAAGTTCACGGAATTATGCACAGCAAACAAGATATCGGATGAAAAAATTAAAGTGGCATTGTTAATCAGCTCTTTGTGCACTGAAGCATACAAAACACTCAGGGATTTGTGTTTTCCAGCAAAGCCTAATGCTAAAAGCCTCGATGAGCTGTGCAATTTGTTGAAGAAGCATTATTCTCCTGTTGTGAATGTTTTTCGAGAGCGAATAAAATTCTACCAAGTAAACCAATCGTCAACTGAATCATGTGCGGAATGGTACGCAAAAATAAAGAGACTGGCCATGAACTGCAACTTTGCAGACATAACGTGCGTTTTGGTGGATCGATTTATATCTGGCTTAAAGCCTGGGCGAATATTGGATCGACTAGTCGAAGAAAGCTATGGCAAATCAATGGATGATTTATTAAAAATTGCGATGGCTAAAGAAATCTCAATGGCTCACGCCCATTCGAGCGAAGACAACCAAAAAGACGAAGGAAGAGTATTGGCTTTAAGAAACAAGCCGTCGGGCCGAAGACGCGAAATGGAAGAAAGAAAGGGAAAACGTGAAAACGACCGTTCACGTCATTTCTATCAACGGAGGGAGCAAAAAAGTGACGAAAGGCAATCATATGGACAGCGCCTTGCTAAACCGACAATTTGTAATTGTTGCGGAAAACCCCACAATGGACCATGTATCTACAGGAATTATGAATGCAGCAAGCAAATGCCATAAAAAAGGGCATTTAAGGAGAGTTTGTAAGGTTAGTAATTACCAAATGCTTAACATAGACGAAAACGAAAGCGACAACAATTACTGTTCACTCTCTGAAATTTCTGACGATGATTGCAATCAACTGTTTTCAATTCAACCAATACATAATATTTTGCAAAATTTCAATAAGACTAAACCTATTTTAATCAAAATAGGCATAGACAACAAACATTATGAGATGGAATTACATTCAGGCTCATGTATCACCGTGATAACTTTAAAATTTTATGAAAAATATTTGAAAAACCATAAACTAAATAAATGTAAAAATATTTTCACGGGATATTTAGGCGAAAGAATTGTACCAGAAGGCACTATAACTGTTAACGTTGAATATAATGGCGTTGAAAAATGTTTAAATATTTTTGTCGTCCCCAAGGGTTCGACCTGTTTGTTAGGACGAGATTTTATTAACGATTTTAATGTATTTCATAATGTGTTTGAGGTAAAAATGGACGAGGAAGCGACGGTAAGAGAGATGATGAAATCCACATTCCCTCAGGTTTTTGATGGGAAGTTAGGACTTTACAAATATGGAAAAATTAGTCTCAAATTGAAGCCAAATGCTGTCCCTTTTCAATGCCCGCCGAAATCTGTTCCTTTTGCTTTAACAAAAAAAATGGAGGAGGAGCTAGTAAGATTGGAAGCAAGCAAAATCATTTCGCCAATACTGACAGCTGATTGGTCTTCATACGTGGTACCTGTATTGCGTAAGAACAACTCAATCCGTATCTGTGGTAGCTATGTCAGATTAAATAATTGTTTACAAGATGTATATTACCCGCTTCCAAAAATCGAAGACATTTTCGCGAAATTGCACGGTAATATAAAATTTTCAAAAGTAGATTTGTCGGATGCTTTCCTACAGTTTGAATTAGACGAGGAGTCAAAGAATTTAGTAGCAATCTCAACCCATAAAGGGCTATTCAGAGTAAACCGAATGCCTTTCGGCATTAAATGCTCAAGTTTTTATTTTCAAAAGCATATAAACCAACTTTTTCAGGGTACGGAAAACGTGTTCGCTTTTCAGGACGATATCCTAATAGGGCATAAAAAAGGAGAAAGCTCCACAGAGAGGTTAAGTTCGGTTTTCAAAATTTTAAATGACGCGGGACTGAAAGTAAATTTAGACAAGTGCAGTTTTTTGCAGAATAGGGTAGCATATTTAGGGCATATTTTATCAAACGAAGGTATATTCAAAGATGAATCCAAAGTAAAAGCCATTTCGGCCGCTCCACGGCCTCAAAATATCACTGAGCTTAGGTCCTTTCTAGGTATGACTAATTACGTCAGCAAGTTCGTGCCAAATTTCGCAAACATTGTAGCTCCACTATACGACCTATTGAAAAAGGATCAGCGCTTTTCGTGGAATCAAACCCGCGATCAAGCTTTCGAAAATATAAAGAAGGCTATAACTTCCGGAAAAGCTTTAACTTATTACAACCCCGACTTACCAACATTCGTCACATGCGATGCTTCGGAACGCGGCATATCTTCTATTTTGTCACATACATTACCTAGCGGTCAAGAAAAAATCGTGGCATGCGTGTCGCGAACGTATTCAAAACCTGAAGCAAATTATAGCACCTTACACAAGGAAGCGCTCGCGATATATTTCGGAATACAAACATTTCAAGAATACATATACGGGCGTAAATTTTACTTGCGAACCGACCAAAAAGCGCTTGTTACCATTTTTAGCGAAAAGAAAGACGTCAATCTAATGTACACAAATCGGCTAAAACGATATGCTCTTTACCTTTCAAATTTCAACTATGAGATCGCTCACATTAAAGGTACCAAAAATTTAATAGCGGACTGTCTTTCTAGATTACCATTAGAAGCCGAACAGCAAGATTTAAAAGCAGAAAATAACGGTGTTTATTTTGCATTGGACATACCAGTTGATAATAAAAAAATCGCGAGCGAAACCGCGAATGACTTTATTTTAAAAAAGGTATTTCACTACGTAAAAAATAGTTGGCCCTACTCAGTAGATCAAAATTTAAAACCATTTCACGACAGAAAAGACGAATTACAGATCGTAGGCGAATGCATATTTTACGGGCACAGAATCATTATACCTAGTACGATGCAAAGTACCATTTTGAACGAATTACACAGTGCACATGACGGAATAAACAGAACCAAGGCTCTGGCAAGGTCATACGTTTGGTTCCCGGGTATCGACGGGAAAATTGAAAATATAATTAGGTCATGTCGCGCTTGTTTAAAATTTAGACAGGAACCCCCAAAGTGTGAAAAACCTTGGCCTTCAGCTCACACACCCTTTGAAAGGATACACATCGATTTTTTTGATTTAAGAGACATCCATTTCTTGGTCATAATTGACGCCTATAGTAAATGGCTGGAAGTCTACCAGATGCGTAACATCACATCAGAACAAACGATCCACGCTTTGCGGGATTGTTTTTCGCGGTTCGGTTTACCTAATCTTATAGTTTCGGATAACGGGCCGTCACTAGTTTCACACGAAATGGAACGCTTTTTCAAAAACAACGGTGTAAAACATCTAACAATAGCCCCCTACAACCCCCAGAGCAATGGTTTAGCCGAGGTTTCGGTAAAAACCACGAAACAAAAGTTAAAAACGGCTTTAGAGCAAGACAACTCGATCAAGATCTCCGTGTTATTAACGAGATTCCTTTTTCACTACCGAAATACCCCACACACAACCACGCAAAAGACTCCTTGTGAATTAATGCTGGGTCGTAAACCCAGAAACCGTTTATCAATTATGCACGACAACCTAATAAGAGACAACAGTAGGGAAGCATCCCCAAAAATTCGCGAATTCTCCGTTGGCGATCTAATAATGGCACGAGATTATTCAATTCCCAATAAGAAACAATGGGCCGTTGCCAAAATTTAAAAAAAAACTAGCTCTGTAATCTACTATTGTGAAACGGAGGCCGGTTTAATTTGGAAACGCCATCCCAATCAAATTATAAAAAGGGAGGAAAAACGCGAGGAAATAAAAAGGGACAGCACGCAAGCAGGACAAAGCTATGTTGGCAAACCTGACGGAAAGTTGGGGAGAGTAATCACTCCCGAAACCGATCGCAATCCGATCATTGCAGACCTCAGGAAAAATGTAAACGGGAATGTACAAGAAAACGCGTTTGCAAACACGATAAGCGAGCCAGCCGGCAGCGATTCCTCATCTACCGTACGAAGAACACCGAACAGCGGGGAAGTCGAACAAGCCAAAATCGAAAGCAGCAGGCCAAGAAGAGCCACAAGAAAGCCACTAAAACTGTCTGATTAGATCCGTAACACAAGTTGCAGGATACTTTGTTTAGTAATTGTTAGTAATTATCTCTTTTAGTTTTTTGTGGCATGTAACTCTACGCATCGTCACTCAAAAGTAAGGGTGGATATGAGATAACCAATCGAATTCGGTAGCGCACACGCGTGACCAGACCGGCAGGCTCGAGGCACAGGTGCGCAATCACTCGCCCCCTCACCTCCATCGACTGCCTTACAAGCAACATCGACAAACAAAGCAGCTTATATTGTAAACGTGTTAATGGACATATATGTGAATATATATATATATATAATAGTATCGTGTAATTTGTATTTATTTCAAAATACGTTTACAATATACTGTTTTTGTATTGTTGCATAAATTTCAATTTAAAACAATAAATATACATATAACATATATGTATATTTTTTGTATAATGTTTATTATGTACCTAAAATAAATAACCCTTGATTTCATAATGTATACTTTAAGGTCAACTTCAAACCTAAGTCAACCTAAGTATCTAAGTTAACTTTAGTCAAACTGCGTTTAGAATGTGAATATTACCGTTTTTGGTAGGAAAGACTGTCACATCCTAATGCAACTTTTAATAAAGGAGACTTTGAAATTTGAATTCCTATATGAAATTGGCCCTAAAAAAATATTATTTATTTCCTTTTTATTTATTTGCTATTTATTTACTTTGATATTTAGTTGAATATAGACGCAAACTTAACTACCAGCTAGCATTTATTAAAATGCGTTTACAATATACTGTTATCTTATAAATTTATTCCATTCAAGGAGCATTGGCTTGATTATCAAATTCAGTGGGTCCATAATCAAAAATAGTAGTAATAAAATATCTATTATAATTTCTAAAAACTTCACGTTAAAAAATGCTATTTATGAAGTAGATTACAGAGTTCTAATTCAAAACAATATAGAATTATCTAGCATATTTTTTATAAAGTCGATTTATACATATATTATTGTGTTCTAATAGTTTCATATATCGTATATGAAGTTCTTCAAAATTTCTCCCACTCAACTCCCTTCAAAGCAAGTTTATTTTTAGACAATAATTGCGCCGGTCTCGCGCCAAGCGTCAGTTGCTTTATTATTTCTGTGCCAGTGTACCAAAGAAGTCGCAATAATTGTTAAGGTAAGTTAATAGTTATATATTATTTAAAGTTTATAATGTGTAATAACGATAATTTGTAATTAATAAACATTGCGATAATGCGGTATAAATGAAAATGCTTTTTGTTTAATTACAAACACTTGATTTATAGTTTGTAATAATATACAAATAATATACATATTTTATACCAATTTTAAATTATAATGAAAAAGGATACAAATTAATAGGGCTTTTCTCCAAACATTCTGTTAGTTTTTACATAATGTTATTGATTAGACGGTGATCTGACACAGTACATTGACATTGAATTGCGTTTCGTCTAAGTTATAATTTTCCGTTAATTAGATGAGAATTTTTCCGTTAACAGAATGCTTAGAGAATAGCCCTAGAATTGCAAATGTGCAAGATTGTTAGATTAAATACAGTTCAATGTTAATGCAAGTATAAATGTGATCGAATAGTTTTTGAGTCAAAAGAAATGTAAGTTGATTAATTACAAAGCTATATTACTGCATTTCCTAGCAACAAACTACAATAATACATATAATTAAATACATATCAAAATGTAAATTAGCTATGTGAATTGTCAGGTTAAACTACTTATAACTCAATGACTATTAGAACTAGAACATTTATTCAAAATTTTGAATTTTAATTTGTAATGACGATTTAATCACCCTGTATATTTCAAAATTAAACAGTTTATTAATTCGTCGTAACTGCACTTCGATTTCACTTCGCATGTTAATATATTTATATTATATTTTATATATATATTACATTTATATTAACCAATTTATGTAACTTTTTTTCACTTTTCTCAATAACAATTTGTTTCATTTTTTTTCAAGGTACCATCCAAAAAATGTCCAAAAATTTTTTATCCAAACGTCATTTAAGGCGAATTATTGCTTCTAATGCAAAAAAATCATTAATTGACATAAATGATATTAACATAAATCTAAAATATGCCACAGTCCCAGTTGAATCTATAAAACTTTCAACATCTGAAACAAATAATTCACCCAATATTTCAGAAGAAAAATTTCATGTTATTCCACATATTACAATTAATAACGATATTCATTTAAATTTACCTCAAGGTTGTAATTTAAAAACAAATGAGTATGAGATTAACAATTCTGAAAATCAGTCGGTTTCTATAAATTCGAGTATAAATTGCAACATTGTGAATGATTTAGGTAGATGGGCCTGTTTAAATAATATTCCACATAAAGCACTGAATGGTTTACTTTCTATACTAAACCCTCATTTTCCCGATTTACTTAAAGATTCTCGATCAATTTTACATACTCCTAAAAAAATTAAAGTAGATAAACTAGATAATGGAGAAATGGTTTACCTTGGCATTGAAATTGGAATAAAAAATAAATTTTTATTTGGTTTAGAAAATGCAAGAAACAATACTATTAAGTTAGAAATTAATATAGACGGTTTGCCTGTGTTTCATAGTAGTTCATTAGAATGTTGGCCAATATTAGCTTCAAGTGACAGTTTCATAAATAAAAGTCCTTTTGCAATTGCAATATTTTGCGGCACAGGAAAGCCACAACCACTAGAAAATTATTTAGAAATGTTTATTCAAGAATCTTTGAATCTTCAAAGAAATGGTTTTTTTTATTTAAATGTTCAGTACTTTGTAAAAATACATTTTTTTACTTGTGATGCTCCTGCAAGAGCTTTTTTAAAACAGGTAAAAGGACACACTAGCAAAAATGGTTGCGAACGTTGTACTATTGAGGCTCTTTATGTAGATAAACATATGATATATCCAAACCAAAGAAAATTTTCATTAAGAAATGATGAAGATTTTTATATGTTTAAAGATAATATCCATATTAAATTCAAATCTCCTTTAATTGATTTAAAGTTAGGTTTAGTAAGTCAATTTCCATTGGATCCAATGCATCTTGTGTACTTGGGAGTTTCAAAACGACTGTTAGTAAAATATTGGATTTTTGGAAAGCGGCCATACAAATTATCATGTTTAACAATTAAATTAATAAATAAAAATATTTTCAATTTAAAATCATTTATTCCTTCTGAGTTTTCAAGAAAGTTACGCTCTTTTCAAGAGCTCAAACGTTTCGAAAGCGACCGAATTCAGACTTTTTTTTTTATATTGTGGAGTTGTTATATTGCGAGATAAACTTAGTGATGAAAAATTTAAACATTTTTTATTATTTCATACTGCAATATTTATATTGTCAAATAATAATCTAATTAAATCTTTATTGCCTGTTGCTGAAAAGGCCTTAAATTATTTTGTCGTTCAAGGAAAAGAATTATATGGAAAAGAATTTATCACTTACAATGTGCATTCACTTATACACATGTGCGATGATGTTAAATTATATGGAAATTTAGACAGTTTTAGTTGTTGGAAGTTTGAAAACTTTTTGGGTCAAATCAAACGTCTTGTTCGAGGAAAAAAATTAGTTTTACAGCAGATATGTAATAGATTAACAGAAAAAAATTATTTTCTTAATATTAAGATACCCGACAAAAAAATGTGTATTCCTAAATTTATTTATAATAAACAAGATAATTGTTATTATGAATGTAAAAAATTAATTACAGACAAATTTACTATATCTGTAAAAAAGCCAGATAACGTAGTTTGTGTTGGAAAAAAAAATTATGTAATAAAAGCTATATTATATATTAACAATGAGTATAAATTTATGGGAACATCTTATAGATATGTAAACGATTTGTTTTGTTATCCAATTAAATCTAATGAACTTGAAATTTACTACGTAAATGGTTTCAATAATAAATCAATAATAAATGTAAGTGACATAAATGTATGGCTTTGCCTTTTCGCGATGGATTTGCAGTATATCCAATTATTCATCAGTTTTAGTGCAGGGGTTTTAAAATAAATCTAAATGGCTATATCTACTTAATAGTTATTTATGTATCAAGGGAATTATAAGGATGATAATGACCGAGGGAAAAATTTATCATCCCGAGGGCCTCTGGCCCGAGGGATGGTAAATTTCCCGAGGTTATTATCATCTGTTAATTCCTGTGGTACATACATAATTTTATTCCTTACTAAATCACGTTTTTTATTGCAATAAAAAAGTAATTTTAACCGAATGTTGCTATGCATTTAAAATTGATCAAGTTACTTGTTCATGGTTACCACGGTTTTGAATTATGTCACAACTATTGTCTCTTTCTTTCTTTCTTTCTTTCTTTTTAAAGAGGGCTATTATGAGGTTATAATAGCCCTCTCATAATTCCCTTGGGAGTTATGACTATCATTATAGCTCCCGTAACTAAGGTATTATTCGTTTCTAATATACTAGTAGGGAATAAATTATTTTTTGTCGCTATATTAAATTAAAATAGATGATTTTTAATCTTATTCTGTTTTTAAATAACAACATTGCTAACATAACCAAGATGTATTTTTATAAAATATAATGTTTGATTGAATTTAAATATTTCAGATGAATTAATAAAAACGTAAAACTTTATTTCTTACTTATTCTATCTTGACGTTAGTACTTTATAATTGAAATTTGCTGACTCTTTAATAGTAATAATGTGGATATCATTGAATTTATTCATGTTAATTTAAAAAATAATTCATACAATTACGACTGCTTAATAATTATTTAAATTATCAAAATATATTTTGCAATGACAAAATATAATTGCTCGCTAAAATTACCAAACAGTTCTTCTACGCCGAAAATGTCTTCAAAACTTGCTATAGTAGAATTTTCTAGAAGAGAAATTTCTATAGTTCCGTTAATTTGGCTATTTGAGAATAACTCCAAGTGCTTATGGCCACCAAATATCTCCACTAATACGCTGCGAAACATGGTCATAAATAGCATAGCACCAAAAAAAACCTGGCTTGTATATGACATTATTAAAGTAATTAATACTGCAGGTACATTTGTTTTTATTAACTATGATTTTTTCTTTCTAATCGCAGTTTAATTATTTTTTAGATGACTATGAAACTGCAGAAAAACAATTAAATTTGTTAATAGAGGAAAGTTCATCTGAACCACATAATAATCTACCGCTAATTGTAAAACAAAACCTTCATCCCAATGAGTAATTGCGTTAAATAAATTAATATTTAATTTTAATAAGTTTACTTTTCGTTTAGAAATGCATCAAATAAAAATGGTGGAAATGATGATAACGATAAGACTTTAGTTAACAGGTATGTTATTTAATTTAATTTAATATCCAAATTAATTTTATTTAATTGCTAGTTCATCTGAGTCTGAGTCTGAATTGGAAAACAGAATACCAAAAAAGAAATCGAAGAAATCTAAAAGAGATCAATTACATCACAGAAAAAATGATAAACATGATAGAAAAAGACAATTACATAAACGAAAAAATATTGAAAATGATGATAACGATAAGAGTATAATTAATAGGTATATTATTTATTTCAATTTTATATCCAAATTAATTTTATTTAATTGCAGTTCATCTGAGGGGTCTGATTTGGAAAACAGAGTGCAAAACAAAAAATCGAAAAAATCTAATATAGATCAATCATTTCAAACAAAGAAATTTGGTTCAACAGATACATCAAATGTCAATAGCAAAATGATTGAGTAATATATTACATTTACATATGATATTTTTCTAATTTTTTTAATACAGGTTATTGGAATCCGATCCATTTGCTATAAATAAAGATGGATATCTAACCTTAGAGTCACCTCAGCGAGCTACTTCTCCCGAAATAATAAGCAGTCACAGCTCTGCTTCTCATGGATCTATTCAATCATCTTTTCAATCATCTTCTCATACATCTTCTCATAGATCTTCTCATACATCTTCTCATACAGTAAACGATGACGCATTTAAAGCTAAAGTAATAAAGGCTTTAGAGAAATTAGTTTCTACACAAGAACAACATTCACTTTATTTAGATGAACTATTGAGGTCCAACCGCTTGACTAATGTCCAGGCAATTGTAAAACCCTTAAATACACCGGAGCTTCCCATAAAATCCAGTCATGAGATAATCGCTTAATAATAAGATAATAAACAATGACTATGAGTATTATGAAAAATATAATGACAAATGAAATAGGTATGTCATATAATTGGGCCGGAAGAGAAAAAAAGTGTTTTAAAGAAACAAAAATAATGGAAATAATAAATGGTAATGTCGAAACATTCTTATTAAATATTGTTAAATTCAAAAAGCATCTACCAAATAGTTTATTTAGTGTTTAACATTGGGTTTGTATGTTTTTTTTCAGATGCAGTAAAATTGGCTTACCAAGGTCGAAAAAATAGCGACTTAACGGATGCTAGTATAGCCAATGCTGTAAAGGATTGGCTCAAATTAGCCAAGCATAGGCATTTATATGGTATGAATAAGAAATAAGTGTGTATTTATTTTTTAATGAAAATTGTTTCTACTGACTGAAAATGAATGTTAATTTTTAAGTTTAAAAATAGATATTATTATATCTTTATTGTTAATATTAATGTACATTATACAGGGTGTCCCACAACTCGCGCCCCAGAAAAAACTGGCATATACTGCTAACAATTGGTTGCAAGAAAATGAAGGCGAAGAAGGTATTTTTGTATTCATAACTTAGACTTTTAAATTGACCAATCCCAGAAGGGCAGGCACTACTAGATAAATTCACAAAATAGAAATAACACCGGTTGCTAGGTT
>OY744561.1:2009774-2069774 GCA_963556235.1 Cryptophagus acutangulus
GCTGGCGCCTCGTTGGACAAACTTACTTCTCATGAAAAAAAAACCTACATTTTGCCACTTGTTGTATAAACTACTATTTTCTAACAAGAGATGTATTATTTAAATGTGTGCCCCTTAATTAATTTAATAATTTGATAGACAAATATATCATATTCACTAATTATATAAATACGGTTATCGTATATAATAAATATTTGAACGTAAGCAGTTAACTAAAAATTTACGTTTATCATATTGCAGAAAGTACCTACTTAATATACTTAATTTATATAAATAAAAATCAATATATAATATTCGAATATTATACACAGATATTATCATAAATTTATACTAAAATAAAACATTCATTTTTATAGTATTAATTTGTAAATACGCGTATAATATTTATTTAATAAGAATATATATTGATTGTTACATATATATGTATAATACCATTTTAACAAATTGGTGTAATATGCAATTACTATATACGGTAAATATATGGTATATATGGCGGTCATTCGAACGTATATATTAACTGAGGTATTATATTAGAAATACATATAGTAGTATTTTAAATTTATTCGTTTAATATACTGAACAGTGTTTCCTGGGGAGGAATTAGTGGAAGAAAAAATTATTAATTAAATTAAATAGTTTGAATAAATATTATCCATTGATAATATGAGCGTCAGCAAGTTCGGTTGTACATTTAATGCGGCTTCACAAAATTCGAAAATAATTATAGTTCAATTTCCGCGAAATACTGATGAAAATTATGATTTACAAAATCGAAAGTTATGTAATGTTGATACACCCACTCAAGCATTGGATGCCACTAATAAGCAATATGTGGATGATTGTTTAGAACTGATTATTTCCAATATAATTGATGAAAAGTTAAAAAAACATACGAAAGAAATTGTAGAGTTTGTGGATAAGCTGCTAAAACAATATCATACAACATATATGAAATATGAGTAAACAAGCAATTGTAAATGAATTACACAAGCCAGCTCGTCGTAATTTCAAGCGACGACGAACTATTATCAAAGGTATTGATGATTTAAGCAGCACGCGCACTGAATCGACTCGGACCGGTCGACTCGGCTAAGAGCTATCGGCAGGTTTTGCTATACATGCATTTAAATGCATCGCCGCGCACTGGATCGGTTCAGCCGGTTCGGACCGGTCGACTCGGCTCGGCTACGACAGAGAATGCTAGGAAGGGCAAAAACTGCCGAATGCTCTTACGTCGTTGACTGTTTTCAACTATTTGTAGGGTGCATTTATCAAAGGTGTAAAATGTCAGACGAGCTTTTAATTGAAAGTGTTCGTGATTATATTACGTTGTATGATCCGCAAAATAGGTACTACCACGACAATATCAGAAAGGAGAATGCTTGGAGTGAGGTATCAAAAAGCTCTGGTAGGTAAAAAAAGAAAGCTCTGGTAGGTAAAAATTATTTATTCATGTGACTACATTATAAAAGAAAACATTTGAAACATTATAAAGAAAAATTAAGGGGAATGGTGCCAAATTATAATAAAATGTTTTAATTCCATTATAATTTTGTTATAACAGGTTAACTTTCTTGCAAAAATTTATCTTCCTGCGTTGATTTTGTCAAATTGCCATGCCACACTCCCTTGATTAGAAGCAAAATATTCTTTAAACTGTTCCCTGATATTAAAAGCGTTTCTCTGAAAATTACCACCAATATGAACCAGGTTATCTAGGCCTAGTGCTTCCTGCTCTGCCTCAAGTTCCCCAGGTTGCCAAGTACAAGAATCATTTCTTAAAAAATTGTGCAATGCAGTACAAGCTAAAGTAATTGTGTCTAAATGATCCGGCAAGATATTAAATTTCTTAAAAAAAATCCGAAATTTTTTCGTCATAATTCCAAAAGCATTTTCGCTTATGCGTCTAGCTCTGCAGTGACGATAATTGTAAATTCTATTTGCCTCATTATTGTTTGTTTGAGCGCCTGGGTATGGCCTCATTACATTAGGCAATAAAGGAAATGCTTCATCCCCAACAATTACATGAGGTAAAACAACATCCGTTTGAGGCAACGCTTTATCCTCAGGTAAATTTAATTTGTTCTCTAGCAGTTTTTTTCCAAGTTGAGATGAGCGGAATATTCCTCCGTCACTGTTACGACCAAATGCTCCCACATCAACAGAGATAAATCTGTACTGTGAATCCACTAGAGCTAGCAGAACGATGCTAAATTCCTTTTTATAATTATGGAAAAGGGATCCTGAGTTCGGAGGTTTTTCAAACACAATATGTGTTCCATCTATGGCCCCTACACAGTTGGGGTAATTCCATCTTGTACGAAATCCTTCTTCCACCGTAAATGTTCCACCGTAGGAGTAGGCATCACCAAAGGTGCTAGTGTAGTCCATATTTTTTCACATGTCTCATAGATGATTTCTCTTACCGTTGTTTCTCCTAATCTATAACTGAAACTGATCGTACTAAAAGAATCGCCATATCCAAGAAACCTATAATTAAGAAAATATTCTTTTAGATACCAATTTTTAAAAATATATAAATATGATATGCTTCAATTAATATTTATTTTTTTCAGTTCCAGATTGCAAAAAAAGATGGACATCACTTAGAGATGCTTTTCGTAAAGCACTGCGAAACCGAAAAACAGTTAGTGGCCAGGCAAATTCTGGATCAAAAAAATGGAAGTATGAAGATATAATGTCTTTTTTGATTCCCTTTTACTCAGAAAGAGGACAGAAGTCAAACCTAGAAGAGAGTGAGCAGCCAAGTGAGCAATTGCTAAATAATTTTGATGACGAGTCAACAGCATCAACTGCTACTGAAAATGATAAGGATCTTTCCCAGCAGCCTCCATATGATACTGACATAACGTCACCACAAACTCCAGAAACTAGAGCATCTTCATCAAAATTTACCAGGTAACAAAATTCTCCAATGGCACAAGTGCTCAAAAATTATTTCGATAGCAAGCAAACTTCAAAATTGACTAGAACAGCAGATCATTTGCAGAAATTTTTTGATGCTATGCAAGAAACAGTACGGACCTTTTCACCTAATCTCCAAATTGAAATAAAATCAAAAATATCAAATTTGGTTTCTGAGTACGAAATGAAAAATTTACTGATGAACCAAATTCCCACTACGACTTCGTATAATCGTCCAGTACCGTACCAAGTACCATCATATAATTATAATACGCCAACTCATTCTGTGCCCCCTTCACCTTTTATAAGCCCAACTAATCAAGACAATTATGCAAACCAGTGGCAAGTTCAACCAACTTTTCCTTCACTGCAAGCACCAACACCTAATTCACATTTAGCTTTAAATCTAAGAGATGAAAGCTCGAATGATGAGTATACGTCGGATGGTTCTCGCACTTACCAGAAAATGTAATATTTGTTTGTAGTAGGTACTTTAGATATTAATAAAAACATTTTTGAAACATTTGAGAATCTATATATTTTAAATTAAATAAATTCCCTATTTTACATGTTTTTTCATACATAGTGTATACATACTTACTTTAGAGTAACAGCAAGTCGTTTTTCAGGTGAAATCGCTTTTCGATAGTTTATATTCTGTTTTCTAAGGGGTAGAAGCTGAACGAGTTCATAAAATTTAGGACTAGACATTCGAAAATACTTAAAAATAAGTGATGAAACTCTCCACAGGTTTCTCTTCTAAGATTAATGTTATGAATCCAAAACCTTGGTTTATGTTTTTCTATTTCTTCGCATGCTAACGCAATCATAATATCTTCCTCAGATTCTGAACTCGAACTCATTTTAGACTATTTTTCTACTTTCCACAAAAATGTCCCAAACACGAAGACACAAAATGCTCTGCTCAGCGGAAATGAAGACTGAATACTGGAATGCCGATGCCGACTGTGTCGATTCAGTGCGCGGTATACGCTGACGTTCCGATCGCTCTTAGCCGAGTCGACCGGTCCGAGTCGATTCAGTGCGCGTGCTGCTTTATGGCAAGCAGATTTGGCCCAATTAACAAATTATTCATATCAAAACAGTGGCTTTAAATATATGTTTGTGATTATTGATTGTTTCTCCAAATATGTATGGGCAGAACCTGTGCGAAATAAATCATCTGATGAAGTTACAAATGCGATGGAAAAAGTGTTAAAAAACAGTGGTGGCCGCTCACCCAAAAATCTACAAAACGATCAAGGAAAAGAGTTTTTTAACAAACCGTTTGGAGGTTTATTAAAAAAATATAAAAATAATCATTAAAATACACATAGTACTAAGAAAGCGGCAATGGCTGAGAGGGTTATCCGAACAATTAAAGGGAAATTGTATAAACTGTTTAGTTTAAATGGTAAATATGATTGGATAAGCAATTCAACTATACCAAACATAGTACCATACTGATAAAACCAAACAATGTTAAGAAATCAGATGAAAAGTACCTTTTGAACACAGCGTAGAATCAGGTCAACATTATTGATAAACAAAAATATCGCATCGGAGATACGGTGTGAATAGGTAAAGCAAAACATGTATTTAATAAGGTCTACACTTCAAATTGGACCACAGAATTATTTAAAATTAGGAAAGTATGTATTACCAATCCAACTACATACTTATTAGATGACATGTTTGGTGCACCAATAAAGGTAGTTTTTTATACAGAAGAATTGCAAAAAAATAGCACAGCCTGATGTCTATTTAATAGAAAAAATACTGTATAGAAAGAATAATAAAGTCCATGTTAAATGGTTGGAGTTTGATAAATCTCACAATAGTTGGATTACTATTGAGAATATTATTTAACTGTTTTGCGCATGTCGTCTATTATTAATTACTATAAATATAAAAGATGTTGGTTGTAGTATTGTAAATTTATCTCAAAATGAATGAGGCAACATCTTATTCAGAGTTTGTTGATTCTCTTTTCTCAAATTATCGAACTAATATTTATAACGATAAACGATTGATACATGAGACTAGTTATATGTTGGAAAAATCAAAAATATGTGAAATTTCTGTTGGTCTGTGTTATTCTATGGGATTGGAACCTGCGGTGAAATTCATAAATTCAAGAAAGAAAGAAGATCATGTTACGTTTGGTGAAGTGAAGTGGAATGACTTTATATACACTTTAATCAAATATCTTGATAAAGGTGATGCAATTGTTTTCAATGAATTCAATTCAATGTCAAATAAATGCCAATTGGAAGAGTCACCTTTTATGAAGATAAAAATGGTCAAATTAAAAAGTGAACATATTACTCCAATATTTGTGGGCCTACCAACTATTGAAGAAATAAGACCGATTAATGAAATTATTTCATCAAGATTAGCATTGTTGAAAAACATACACTTTGTAAATTATTATAATAATCTAATGTTAGCGGTTGTAAATATTCTTGATTATCATAAAGATAATGGGATTGAAAACTGCATTGACCTCATGCGATCTTTATGCAGGGTATCCGATTCCATAGAATCACATTGTATGTTGGAGTGTTTACAATACTTTCATAAAAAAATAGAATCTGATTATAATTTAATAATAGAACTAAATTGAATACAAAATATCGGTTAACATTAGAATAGTGGTCAGTTTATTAGAAAATGTCATTCAATAAGGATGTTGTAGAAAAAGTCGGCAACATGATTGTAAATCATCTAGAACTGAAGAAATATTTGGATCAATTCGAGCCATCGGATTTGGCATACTTTCCATTAGTTTATTTACAGAAGTATGCTCAAACCTTGGAACTAGAAAGAGTTTGAAAACATTTACCAGAAGAAAATCGAAATGATAAATTATTAAAATAGTGTTTACCAGGTAATGATCATTACAATCAGCCTGAAGAGTTGGAACAATGGGATGTTCCATCACCACCAAAAAATAAATGCAATCTATGCAATAATTCTAGTAATATTTGCTGATAAAATATATGTAATTAATAAAGTATTTGTACGAATTAATTATTTTGTTTTATTATAATTTTCTAATTTTGTATTATTGCAAGTGCTCTTTCTACCTCATTAGAATTTAATACATTTGCGGAAATCAACCAAATCATTAATTAATTAGCCTTATGCATATTACGTTATTTCAGTTGGCCGCAGATCAGCTTTTTTGTTACTTTCAGATTAAATAAAATTAGATTTATAATTATAGTAAATTCAGATTTATAATTATTAATTAATTAATTAGCTTTATGGTGTAGCGCCACACGATTTGGTATTCCAACCGAAAGTACCAGGTTCGATTCCTGCTGCTGGTTAGCTTTTTTTTCATATTTAATTTATATTTTAGCCCCCAAGTTAGGGGTGAAATATAAATATGATTTAAATATAATTAGAAGGGTTACATTTGTATTAATTTTTGATGATAGTTAGTGGCCTATATGACGATGTTTGGGGGTTCTTAATTTAAATTTTAAATTATCTCACCATGGACCATTATTAATAATAATAATTTAATTTGAATTTCAAATATATTCCGCAACAATATACTACCAACCTGGTAAAACAAAAAAAAATCGTGGTGAGAATGAGAGAGAAGATAATTCCATGGGTTAGAAAGAGTGCGATCTATTTCGATTATACGCATTATAGACGGTGGTGCTAGAACATACCTTCTTCCTCTACTGCGAAAGAGAAAGGAAAAGCGGTTATTTGGGAAATAAAGCGAAGAAAAAGACGAAAAGCGATAAAGCGAGTGGTCAGAAAAGAAATTAAGGAGAACAAAAGGTAGCTTCGTGGAAATGCAGCGAATAGCAAAAAAAAGCGACAGTGTTGCGAACGGTACAACGAGCGAACGAAATAGCAAGCGAACTGCGGAGCGTTCGCGGTCAAGGCGAGAGAGCGGCTTCAAACCCGTTTTTTGTCCCAATCCCACGTGCCCGATCAGGACCCACTCGCTACTCTATCCACAATCGTGAACGCTCGTAAACGCCAAAGACAGTGCAAAAACACAAAATTCGCCGTTTCTCGAAACTAAAGAGAAATACAAAAATCTATCTCTCTTTATCTCCTGTCCACAACAACAAATAAACGAAACGAACGTACAGAACATACCGCCCACCTAAAACGCGGAACGGTGTTATAAACGACCGAAGTATTAGGCAGGGGGCACAACTTGACCACTGGGCGCTTCATTTCGCCATTAGCGGTTTTTAGCGCCACAACCCGAACAATACCATCTGGTCCCGGATGAAGTGCGACTACACGAGCCAGATTCCATTCCCTCGGTGGAACTAGATGGTTTTTAACTAACACCAACGTGTCAGGTTCAATCAGTGTCGAAGGTACCGTCCATTTGCTACATTGTTGCAGCGTATGCAGGTATTCTAAATGCCAACGCGACCAAGAATCTTGGTGGAGACGCTCAAGCAACTGCCACCGACTTAAGCAATTTAGAGCGAGGTGCGTAAGATCAGGATCCGGCACGGCAAA
Organism: Cryptophagus acutangulus; assembly: GCA_963556235.1. Taxonomy (NCBI): domain Eukaryota; kingdom Metazoa; phylum Arthropoda; class Insecta; order Coleoptera; family Cryptophagidae; genus Cryptophagus; species Cryptophagus acutangulus. The sequence goes on from OY744561.1 coordinate 2,017,209, forward strand.
AATTGGCTCAAGCGACTAAAAGTGACCGGGAGTCAAAACCGAAAAATCGTTCGGATCATTGCTCGAAGGACAAAGAGTTCTCGAGTTCAACAGCGATTCGATCTGGACAAGTTCCGTAGACAATTCTTCAAATGTCAAAACTTGTTCGCCGAAAACGCGATACAAATAGGTTTTCCACAAGTCTCCAAAATGAGGAGCAGATAGAGGATTAAAATGCCATTCAAAACTTACCTTAACAGCAGCATCCTGCATAAATTGCACAATCTTATTGGCTCCAACAAAGTTTGTGCCGCAATCAGAAAAAACATATAAACAACGGCCACGGCACGCAACAAAACGACGAAAAGCGGCTAAAAAGCAATCGGACGACAAATCTGACGCGAGTTTAATATGCAAGGCCTTAGTTGCAAAACAAACAAATAAGTAGATATAAGTGTGGCGGCTATAGCCACATGTTACAAAAATTGTATATATCCATTGTTTCTGTTGTAAATACTATTTTCCTTTCCTAGATTTTTGATATTCCTAGTAATGCTACTCTCCCCGGTAAATATGCTTTGGACTTGTTTCATGTGTCATTTGCAGCACATGTACATTTCTCTTGTTCTGTATCATATCCTATCCTAAATTAGTTACGAGGCCGAAAGGCACAACAAGTGCAACCCCGCGAGAGGCCTAGTATATGATACCCTTTTTAGTATTTGTGTTCCGCGAAGTCCCTATCCATTGATGGACCCTAGCATCTGTTCCTATCCTACTTTCTTCGGAGGAATCAAATTGTTAACAAGACACTCTGATTTGGCTAGTCGCACCGAACACATCGCTTTACTTGAAATAAATAAATCTATCTGTACAAATCTGCATTTCTATCTCACCCTATACCTAATCGCTAAAGTGGTGACCCCGACGTGATCTAATACGAACATAGTGATTAGTGGTTAGTGTGTGTGTGAGAGTGTTTATCTTTTCACGTAAGTGTTTTAAACTTTTTTTTCATCCTAACAAAAACAATGCCGGAAACCGCGGAAGAGAGACGACTTGTCAGCGCGATAGAAGCCGCACTCGCAAAACGGAGCGGTAAGGTTACACTACCTCCGTTCAATCATGCGGACCCAGAACTCTGGTTTCTGCAAGTCGAGTTGTGCTTCACATCCGTGGGGCTAACTTCGGAAACTCAGAAATTCGGGTGCGTCGCGCAATCGCTTGATGCTCGCGTAGCCGCCGAGGTTTGCAACATTATGGTGGCACCGCCGCAAGCCAATCCGTATACAACATTGAAATCGGAAATTATCAAGAGGTTAAGTGCTTCCCAGGACCAGAAGACAAGCCTTCTGGAAATGGAAGAAATGGGCGATCGGAAGCCGACTCAGTTTCTGCGGCATTTGAAGGCACTAGCTGGGGTAAGCGTGCAAGATTCAATGTTGCGGGCGTTGTGGTTTAACCGCCTGGCAGCCAACATTCAGCCTATCCTTGCTGCCCAGAAGGACTTGACGCCGGAACGGGTTGCGGAACTAGCGGACACAATAATAAAATTTAACGTAAGTAAACCATCCATAGCGTTATTCACTGTTCCAGCTGCATCAACAGCGCTTCCCGCCGCAGCCGCGCTCCCGCAGAGTCTGGTGGACTACTTCGACCAGTTCAAACAGAAGATGAGCAACATGCGCCTCGAGATCGCCGAGCTAAGGACCAGATCGCGGTCTCGCAAACGACCGCAATCGCGAGCGCGTTTGCAATCACGCGGCCGGTACGCAAATAGTGGTATTTGTTGGTACCACGCAAGGCACGGCATAAAGGCGGTAAAGTGCTTACAACCGTGTTCGTTCGTCAGCAATAGTTCGGGAAACGCGACGGCCACTCGTTAATGGCGACAGACGACGCTGGCCCAACTATATCGCGTCGCATATTTATTACGGATTACGCAACTAACACTCAGTTTTTAGTGGATACCGGTTTCCGCGTAACCGACTCGGTGAACCGCGAGAAAAATCTTCTTACAAACTTTCCGCAGCTAATGGAACTCCCATTGCAACCTACGGTACAGTCACCATCACCCTCGACCTAGGACTTCGCCGTGACTTTACGTGGAGATTTGTGGTTGCGGACATAACCAAGCTAATCCTTGGAGTTGACTTTTTGGCATACTACAATTTACTTGATGTAAGAAATCGACGGTTGTTAGATGCTACAACAAATCTTTTCGCTGCTGGCCAAGCCGTAACTGGAAAAATAGCATCTGTCAAAGCAGTCAGCGGATCTACCCAATTCCACGACATTCTCGCCAGATTTCTGGATATCACACGCCCGGATGGAACCGCGATCATCAAACACAACACCGAGCACTATATCAAGACCATTCCGGGACCACCCGTTGCCCACAGACCTAGACGACTTGCGGCTGACAAGCTTCAAGCAGCCAAGAGAGAGTTCGACGCCATGTTGAAGCTGGGAATTACTAGGCCGTCTCAAAGTGCCTGGTCGTCTCCTTTGCACATGGTGCCCAAGCAAGGCGAAGAGTGGAGACCGTGCGGTGACTACCGCGGTCTCAACGCTCGTACGGATCCAGACCGCTACTTTGTTCGCCATATACAGAACTTTGCCCAAACTCTGCATGGCAAGGAGATCTTCTCCACCATTGATCTCGTGAAGGCTTTTCATCAAATCCCGGTCGCGGAAGAGGACATATGCAAGACGGCAATAACCACGCCGGTTGGATTGTTCGAATTTCCGGTTATGACCTTTGGACTGCGCAACGCCGCGCAAACATTCCAAAGGTTCATCGACGAAGTGCTCCGAGACTTCGACTTCTGCTACGCCTATATCGACGACATTCTGGTGGCATCGTCATCAATGGAGGAACATGTAAGGCATCTCACTATTTTGTTCCAACGACTACAGGACTACGGAGTGGTTGTCAACGTTGCCAAATGCAAGTTCAGACAATCCGCAGTCAAGTTCCTGGGCTACCTCGTTAGTAGCAGTGGTACTCAGCCACTACCGGACAGAGTGGAGGCCATTAGAACTTTTACCCGCCCTGGAACGGTGAAACAACTCCGACAGTTTTTGGGTATGGTGAATTTCTACCGGCGATTCATACCCAAAGCTGCACTGGTCCATGCACCCCTGAATGCCCTGCTTGAAGGTGACGTCAAAGGAAAGATGCCAGTAAATTGGACACCAGTAACAGAAGCTGCGTTTGAAGCTACTAAGGACGACTTAGCAACCGCGACGGTATTAGCCCATCCGTCAATCAACGCTCCACTGGCGTTATTCACCGACGCATCGGACTTAACCATCGGTGCAGTGCTCCAACAACTGGTGGACGGTACCTGGCAACCATTGGCATTCTTCTCCAAGAAGCTGAGCACCGCCCAACGCAAGTACGCCGCCTATGATCGAGAACTGCTCGCCATCTACGAAGCAGTTAAATACTTTCGTCACATGGTCGAGGCAAGGCATTTCGTCATCTTTACTGACCACAAACCGATAACATACGCCTTCCAGAAGAAGGACGGCCACTGTACCCCACGTCAGTTTCGGTATCTTGACTTCATCGGTCAATTTTCGACGGACATACGCCATGTATCCGGAGAAGATAATGTCGTCGCAGATGCCCTGTCACGCATTGAAGAAATCGAACCAGCATTGGACTTGAAAGCATTAGCAGCAGCGCAGAAGGACGACAAAGAGCTATCAGCTCTACGCAAAGACGAAACAAATTTGAAGCTGAAGTTGGTCAAGATTCCGGACTCGGATATTTCGCTACTCTGCGACTTAACCACTCCGACAGCACGACCATGGGTTCCTGAAGAATTCCGAAGAGCAGTTTTCAACAAGATGCACAGTCTATCGCATCCAGGCATGAATGGAACGGTAAACACAATAACACAACGTTATGTCTGGCCAGGGATGAAGAAGGACTGCCGAGAATGGGCCCGTAGCTGCATCCAGTGTCAACAATCGAAAGTGACAAGACACGTATCTACACCGCCAGGATCGTTCAACCCACCTTCCGGGAGATTCGAACATGTCCATATTGACATCGTGGTGGTGCCAAGTTCAGAAGGTTTTAGATATATTTTAACGTGTGTTGACAGATTCTCTCGCTGGCCAGAGGCAATCCCAATGGAGAACCAAGAAGCTTCAACAGTCGCCCGCGCCTTCTACGCAGGCTGGATTGCACGCTTTGGAGTACCTCTGAAAATCACGACAGACCAAGGACGACAGTTTGAGTCGCACCTGTTTAGACAGCTAAACGTTTTGACAGGTACGACTCATTTTAGGACAACGGCATATCATCCGGCAGCAAATGGTATGGTGGAACGACTCCACAGACAATTGAAGGCTGCAATCAAGTGCCACATGAACCCCAGTTAGACAGAGGTTCTACCAACCGTTTTACTGGGCATCCGCGCAGCGTGGAAGGAAGACCTGCAAGCAACCGCAGCAGAAATGATCTATGGCGAGTCACTTCGACTGCCTGGAGAATTTCTAGTGGAGACGAAGTGGAAAGAAGCTACAACATCGACCTTCGTAGAAAATCTACGCCAGAACGTGCAGAAACTACGACCGACCAGTGGATCCAGGCACGGCGAACGAGCCACATTTGTGTTTAAGGATCTTGCAACAACGTCGCATGTATTTGTTTGTCATGATGGACCAAAAGGGCCGCTACAACTACCTTATGGAGGCCCCTATAAGGTGGTCAGTCGTACTGCCAAGACGTTTGTTGTAGAGATTCGCGGTCGGAACATAACGGTTTCGATCGATCGGCTCAAACCAGCCTATGTCATGGGTAACGATGATTTCAATGACGAACTAGAGGAAGAACGAACAATGAAGTTTCAGAGGACACCAGTTCTAGAACCAGAATCGGACAATCCAGTTCCAGGACAGTTCACTCCGGTTCATCCAACCCCACAGATCGTCCAACAACAACAGGCAACAGTACCCGCGCTAGGAGCAAGCAGACGTTCAAATAGACGTGTACGCTTCCCGGATCGTTTGCAAGTTGGTTTTTCATGACTTCATCACTAGCAGGGGGGTACTGTGGCGGCTATAGTCACATGTTACAAAAATTGTATATATCTATTGTTTCTGTTGTAAATACTATTTTCCTTTCCTAGATTTTTGATATTCCTAGTAATGCTACTCTCCCCGGTAAATATTCTTTGGACTTGTTTCATGTGTCCAGCACATGTACATTTCTCTTGTTCTGTACCATATCCTATCCTAAATTAGTTACGAGGCCGAAAGGCACAACAAGTGCAACTATTGATGGACCCTATCTAGTCCCTATCTATCTAGTCCCTATCTATTGATGGACCCTAGCATCTGTTCCTATCCTACTTTCTTCGGAGGAATAAAATTGTTAACAAGACACTCTGATTTGGCTAGTCGCAACGAACACATCGCTTTACTTGAAATAAATAAATCTATCTGTACAAATCTGCATTTCTATCTCACCCTATACCTAATCGCTAAATAAGCCTTTGTGCTTTTTATCCCTCTACTCTTTCCAAGGGTAACGTTGGAAGGACCGCCATAGTCAACACCGACGCATGAAAAGGGTTTTAGTTGGGACAAGCGTAGAGTAGGCAAGTCGCCCTTCGGGGCTTGGATTACGGAAGGATTCAGACGCCAGCAACAAATGCATTTAGACACGATACGAGAGATAACGCGCTTTGCAGACAAAATCCAGAATTGTTGTCGTAATAGAGAGTGAAGCGTCTGGGAACCGGGATGCCAATAATGAAGATGGAAATGCTCAATCACCATTTCAGTCAAACGATGAGAAGCAGGAAGTAGCATCGGATGTTTGGCGACAAAAGATAGCGACGAGTTGCAAATCCGTCCGCCCACCCTGAGAACATCGGCTCCGTCCAAAAACGCAGATAGTTTTCGGAACAGATTACTACAAGGTCCAACATGTAACGAAGCGATTTGATCACAAAAGACATCCTGTTGTACGTGCCTTACGAGGATTCTGAGAGAATGCTCGAGTTCTTGTTCTGACAGCGGGGCGGAATTATGAATCTTTGACTTGCAGTTTGTTATATACCGACGGCAATAGGCGATAATACCCTAAATCTTTCGCAACGAAGAAAACCGATTCAATAAGTCGTCCCACGGGACCGACTCATCTTTCGTGACTGCGACTGTTAACATTATCGTTTTCTTCTCCTCGCGAGAATCCCCAGGCAAAACCTTTTGATTGCATGAAGCCACTGTGCGACTTGTTGGATCTGTGGGACGCGGTTTGCCACAAAGGTTTTCCAACGATGGGGAGAAGAGTTAATCCAGGCGAGCGCTACTGTCGGGACCAACCAAAGCAATGGTGGAAACGTGATCAAATTCTCGTAAGTTTTGACGGTGAAATCCAATAACTTAGCGAGCAACAGCGCAGCACATAGTTCAAGGCGAGGAACGGAGATGCGCTTAAGCGGCGCAACCTTAGATCTTGCACAAAGCAATTGAACATTAACTTGACCAGCCGCATCAGTAAATTTAACGTAAACTACCGCGGCGTATCCCGACTCAGACGCATCGCAAAAACCATGGAGAACGCAAGTCGTAAAAATCGACCTGAAACAAAGGCGCGGTATTTTGAGATTGGCTAATAACGGTAAATGCGATTTGTAATTAGACTATTGGTCAACAATTTCAGAGGGAGGCGGTTCATCCCATATCCAATTCAAAGCCCACAAGCGCTGTAATAGAATCTTGCACAGAACGTGAGAGGAGCGAAAAATGCAATCGGATCGAAAATGCGAGCCAATTCTTACAAAAGAGGTCGTTTTGTACAGGGGCGATCTAAAGGCTGCACTTTGTATGTGATACAATCCAAATTCAAATGACAAATCCACTGCAAACCTAAAATTTCCCACTTTCCCACTTTCTAAGCTCAAATGAACCAGTTTGCAAAAGTTAAGTCAACTGATGGCGCAGCGTTAAAGCTTCTTCGATCGAATTGCAACCGGTTACAATATCGTCCACGTATACGTCTGATAATATCACTGAGGACGCTAACGGAAAACGATCTTTTCCATCCATCGCCAGTTGTATTCTCGTCCCAAGAGCTAGAAACGAAGCAGATGAAACGCCATACGTAACTGTATTCAGTTAATGTCTGAATCGGTTCTGCTGAAGAAAATCTCCATAAGATCCTTTGATACATTCGATGCTGTTCTGAGACCAAGATTACATTTGACGAACATCAGCGGTAAACTCGACATAGAAAAAGCAAAAACGCCAGAGCATCGTTGCAATGTCTGGTTGGAGTTTGGGACCAACCAAAAGCGAATCATTTAGCGAGAATTGTTCCGAAGTTTTTGCCGATGCGTCAAACACCACACGCAGTTTAGATTCAATAATGCCCGTTTTTATCACACAGTGATGCGGAATGTAATATGAGAATGGAGTGTCATCCGATTCAACAAGCAGGTGCATATGGCCAGAATCACGATAGTCTTCCATGAAATTGTGATATTGCTGTTTAATCGAAGGTTCCCTATTTAACCGTTTTTTCCAGCGCAATTAATCGACGTTGGGCCATAATCTTTGAATCTAAAAATGCATGAAGTTCTGCTTTAAATGGTAATTGCACGACATAACGTCCGGACGCATGACGAAAGTGATTGTTTGCGAAAATTGTCTCAGCGCGAACTTCGTCTGGACAAGCGGGTGGTGGCAGCGCGATCTCTTCTATCTCCCAAATATTCTTGACAACCAAATCAAGCGAAGGTTCTGATACTAGCGAACAAAAAGTATTTATAAATGGCGAAGCAGAGTTGGAGTGGAGATTAATTTTTCCCATGAGAATCCATCCGAAGGTCGTGTTCCAGGCAATTGGTTCCTCCCTTTTACCTATCAATCGGCCGTCTGTCATAATATGCGCGAGAAGTTCAACCCCCATCAACATGTCGATGGTTCGTGAAACGTGATACTCAGGATCAGCTAGGTTAATATTTGACAGATGCGGCCACGGCGGCAGAGAAAACGACATATTGTACATATTTCCACAAATTTTAAGAATCACAACGGCCTCTAGAAAACATTCCCGGCGCGGCGCATACCGAGCACGATAAGTGCAAGTTACGCGAGACGAAGATTTCGAACTCATTTGATCCAATCCACTGATGCAAAATGAGAGCGAATATTTCGATAATCCTAAAAGGGAAACGCAACTTTCGGAAATGAAATTTGCCTGACTAGCATTATTCAATAATATACGCACAGGTTCAAAGACTCCTTTGGAATCCCGTATTTCGACAACGGTCGACAACAAGACTGTAGAGTTGGCAGAAATCATCGTAGTAAACGAAGTAACCTGATGAGAATTAGAAGCATGATCCGACGACGGCGCAAAACTAGTGGAAGGAAGCGAAATATCAGGTCGATCGGTTTAGAAATGTAACAACGTGTGATGTCGTTGAGAACATATTCGACATCCAGACACAGACTTACAATATTTAAGTTGATGTTTTGATCCTAAACAATTTTAACACCATTTCTGTTGTTTGGCCACACTATAACGATCTTGCGGAGTCTTGGCGAGAAACGCATTGCATTTTTAGATTAAATGATCCGAGTTGCAAAGCGAACAAGAATTGCTAGTTTTCACAAAAAATGAAGATCCGCGTTTAGGCAAACTGAAACGAGTAATCGACGGAGAAACGTTGCGAACCACATTAGATGGTTTGCAAATCGAAGGTGTATTGCGTCATTTGCGTTCTCTAGCGCGTTGCATTGTTGTGAGACAAAGGCGATCAGGTAAGCAAACGTCGGCATTTCCGAAGAACGTTGTGAGTTCAAATCGTGTAATAGTTTCCGCGTCAAGACGTTTCATCAACATTTGAAACTTGATAAAGTCCCATTGATCGCAAGCAAAACCGAGATTTTTCAGAGCCACTAAGTTCTCTAAAAATATATTAATAAGCGCACAAAGCGACTGAGCTGAGGCTTGACAATTCGACAAAGTTGATGTGCTATCTATGGCTTTCAAATGCGATGAGGCTAATAATCGTTTGTTATCAAACCTCTTCAGCAGAGTATCAAACGCGATCTGATAATTATCGTGCGATTTGGGAATACATTCGACCAACGACAGTGGAGTATCTTCGAGACATGAAGTTAAGAAGTTAAATTTCTCAATATTCGATAGTTTTCATGAATAGTAGCGGTATACATATTGACAAAAGGTTTCCATTTACGGAGATCCTCATTAAACTTAGGCAATTCTATGCGCGGTAGCCTCACCTGACTCTTAGCCAACGTACGTTCTAGTGCAGTCACTTGGGCTGGAGTCCCGTCAAATAAGTCACTATAAACGGCCTTAATTCTATAATACAAATAATGAAACAGTTCCCGAATTTTCATTAGCTCCTTTAAATCGGCGCCCTCGATGGCACACATCGCAGTCAAAATGGTTCCCTGGAGTTGAGTAAATTCGGCAAACATGTCTTGAATGTGAGCATATCTGGTTTTGAACTCAAGGTACAGAAATTCATGCAATTCTTCCTGGCTATGGGCTTGTTCCGCAACGCGTTTTAACTCGGATAGACGCGAGATGACATCATCGCGAAACGCAATTGCTTGTTTCAATTTAGCGGTGGCGACGGCCATAGTAAACGACAAGTTAAAACGAAAAAAGCAAATAAAAGCGTAAAAACAAATGCGCATGAATGAAAACAAGTTTTAAAATAAACGACAGAGAAACGCGAAAGAATCAAAACGAACGCGTATAAACGAAAGCGAGTTTTAAAGTAAGCGTCAGAGAAAAACGAAAAATCAATACGAACGCGTATAAACAAAAGCGTTTTTTAAAATAAACGAGAGAGACAGTTAAAAATCCGAAAGACCCAGAAATAAATTCTATGCAAATATCGTCGAAATAGATCAAGATCACAAACTCGACACACAAAACAGCAAGCGACAAAAAACTGCTACGAAGCGACGCAAAAAACCGATACTAGAATAAGCGCGTAAAACAACCGAAACAATTTAGACTTTTGGTAAAGCCTAGCGTAATAATTAATTAAATTATGCACAATCGACAGAGAGAGAAAGACAAGATGCGAAATCGATAGAACTGTCGGTACCGGGTAATCCCACTCGAAGGACCAAAAGTCCAAATTGTTTCGGTTGTTTTACGCGCTTATTCTGGTGCCAGTTTTTGGCGTTTCGTTTGAAAAAAAATAAGTTTACTTTCAGTTGAAAATACACTTAAATATTATATACACTTAAGTATTATATTCTCCAAAACAAAATCTTTGAATTGTGACGTCACCCAGAATTATGCATTTATTAATTGATCATATATTTCTCATTTTATAACTTAACAGTTACGTCCATCGTCACGTGTCTGTCGGAATACTTATCTCTATAAACAAGCGTACTATATTGCGCTCGTATAAAATCTACATCGATACATTAAACCTTTGTCTGAGCTATATCCGTACATTAAACTAGAAACCCACCAGACACACCCTACGCCATGCTACACTACACCTTGCTATCCCACAAAAGTGTGAAACCAAATTTAACAATACAAATCAATTGTTTTCAACATATAGTGTACACATTTATTCTAAGTTAGCACACGCCTTTCTACGTGTTATGGCACACACCACACCCCATTACACGTCCAAAGCATATCTGACACCCCACAACTTTTTCAAAAGTGTATACTTTTTATAGAATTCATATACATTGACGTGTTGCAAATGTGTACACAGACCAAAATTTAGAAAGACCTAGATCGACATCTCGTGGTGATAGTGGCATGGAGTTGCTTCAATGGTTGTTTAAAATAGTTTAGGTTTTTTTTGGTTGGCCACTGGTAACTGATAACCTAGCACCAGAACCAAAAAATGTATCTTAATTTTGAAAATATCGAAAAACCTAGATGAAAATAATATAGTACATATACTCTTGGCTTTGTGTGTTCATTCATACATTCTCTAAACGATGTGATACTACAAGAATTTATACCAATGTTTTAAAAATATAAATACTAACTGAACATTTATTCAAATAAATATTTTTGTAATTAACACGGCGTAAAATTTTATACAATATATCGGCGCCACGCCAAATATTGTGGGTGGTCCATCATTTCTTGGTGCCAGCAAGGCAATATTCCTGTCATCGCATAAGATAGCCAATAGTTTTAGAATCTTAGGATAAGTGTTAATGTTGTTAATGTAAACATTGTATATTCGAAGAACGTGGGGTCGCGATAAGGGTAATTTTGGGGACCACGATTTAAGATTTGAAAGACGGTGGATGTGAGGGCGAGCTGGCTGGCAGCCGAATTTGTAATAATTCTCTATTTTGTTGTTAGGTCTACTAGCATATTCGGCTAGGTCTACTAGCTAGGTCGACTAGGTCTACTAGCATATTCTTTCGTGTGTCTTAATTGAAAATTTATTAGTAATAAAACTAGTGTTATCGGCTTCTGTGTTATTAATCACAAACTAGTGTTGTGCATTGCTTCGAAATGTCCAAGCGGTCCCATCCAAGAAGCGCCCAGGCCAATCAAGCACATAAACTGCCTGCTATTCCGACAAATATAATAATCTTTTGTTTAATATTTCATTATAATTTAAGTTTGAAGATCATACTACAAATAGCAAATTGTAAGTAAGTACACAAAATTAATTCACAATTTGTATGTGAACATGAACACAATATGTGTGAGAACACACCTTCTCAATATTGTTTATAAAATGTTATAACCTACAATTATATCACCCCAAAATGAATAAATATAAATAAGAGTATAATTAATGGGTAAGTAAATATACAACAAAAAAAACGATACTACATAATGATAATTACATTTGGTAATAGTACTAATATTTATAATAAAAACATGTCTAAATCGTGACCTTTGGAATCAAAGTATATAGTTGGTGTCATTGCAATGGGATAATTTTAGATTTTTTTGTATTAAACTTCAAAAATGTAATAAAATCTATCGTATCATAACAATCAATCGAATAAGCGCCACAAGATCTCGACCAATGCAAAGTATTTCAACTAGAGTGCGTTTTTTTTAATAATTCATTACCACTATTTAAAAATTGACAATATGACGTAATTTCATTTTTATTAGTAATTTGATATCTATGACAAAGTTTCTGATTTGCTGTCATGACGCAAAGCAAGAAATCGACTGTAATTACACAAGAACTTTATTGCCGGACAAATTTTTGCTTCCCTTGAAAACTGGTCGCCTAGCAATTTGACGAGAAAAAAATCGCGAGACCGTGATAATCGAGGTTGAGCGATTTTGTCGATTACATTTTTTCTAGTCTGAAAGTTAGAAAGCATAAATTTTTCCTGCTAAAGAAAAAGCTCGAAAGTAATTCGGCAAAATAATTTGGTGATTAAGAACAATTAAATAAAAAATTACGAACATTAAAAGAAAATTTATTATTTAAATATATATTTAAATTTATTAATTAAATATATTTATTTATTTATATTGATAAAAATAAAAAACTCCGAAAAAACAAAAGATGCCAAGTATCCATAGAAAATTGAGTGTCAAAAAAGTAAATATATTTTTTAAATTGAAAACAGAGGATGATCAACTATTATCGAAATAAATGCCGTTAAATTGCAATGTGATCGTGATTTTTAAGCATAAGAAAAAAATTATCAACTGTAATACCACAAGACCTTTACAAATAGCCGGCTATTTTTTTTTTTCATTAATTTATCAAGAAAACTTGCATTTTAATAATTTAAACGAGAACTTATCTTTGATTATTAATGTTTGATAAGTTCGAGTTAAATTATTTAAAAATGCAAGATTTGAGATAAATTATAAAAAAAATAGCCGATATTGTAAAGGTCGAGTGGTATTTAGAAAGATTATTTATTGAATGAAAATTTTGATCGCTTCTCAATTGCTTATAACATGTAAAACTGTCAAAATTAAATTCGCGTCGCCTACTACAAATTTAAAAATGTCACGTGATCGGATATTGCTACCTATTAAAATAGTCGCTGATATTCCAGCTAACGCATACCTCATCTCGCAGTAAACACACATGAAATAAATAATCAGTAGTAATATCCCAAAGACATTTATAATTACGAAATGATTCAGGAAAGTTTTTGAAAGCACATTGCTGCTTTCGGCCAACAGTGTACTTGAGGAAACTCTCTTGAATTATAAGTATTTATCAATGTTCTATTCGCTTAGAAATTTTTTTCACATTTTTATATCTTGAATTAAGAAACTATCAAAGTTAACTTGATTTTATTCGAACATATTAAAGCCCAATATAATGATTCTATTTCCAGTCACGTGTATTGAAATGACCAATCAGAATTTCCGGAATGTTTTCAATTTGATAACTAGCCATGGGATGTTATCAGTCCAAGTTTATTTTAATTGGTGGTTTTGACACACGTGTCCAAAAATAGAAAAAAATTATTGGATTTCAATTTCATCCAAAATTTTTCGTTTTAGGTGTATTAATAATAATAATATAAATAATAATAATAATATTACTAATAATAAAATGGCAACTATTTCTATTTTTACATATATTTTTGTTCGACTCATTGATATACACTACTCTACCATCCTATTAACTTGCTCAACGCGTATTAAATTTACAATTCACAGTTTATGAAGTTATCCCATTACAAATAATTATTGTTACTAATTTTTCAATATTACAAGTTCTTTTCATGTAGACTTGGTATACGTATCCAGGCATACACAATTAAGACTGACATGTTTTTTTACAATCAATATTGATACACTTATAATATTTATAGCTCCCAGAAATTCTTCATAAAATACATGTATATGTGTAAAGAACATAAATCATAATACTGATATAATTAAAAAAACAATTCTTATATCTTCTAACTAAATTCTTATATCTTCTAATACTTATAAATATCAGCTTCCACTATAAATTTTAATACAAATACCGAACACTATTGTATAACAATTTGGGAGACGTGATAGATAATGAAATACATTTAATTTTACATCTTTAATTAACTTTCAACTATTATTAGAACTATCAAAATAATTCATTTCTAATCCATTATAATTGCTCCTATTATGCGGACTATCACTAAGTTCATTAAATCCTTTACCATCGTAAGGTAGTTCTTCAATATTTGAATGCGAATTTGCCAAATTAAAACTGGTGTTATTTGTATTACTTAAACTCTGAAAATTTTCACTTTGACTGGAAGTTTCAGTTTTAAAACTAGCAAACAATAGATCGTCTTGACTAAAATATCCGGTTTCATTATTTAAATGGTTAAAACCATGCAACGGTGTATTTCCAACAGACTTTGAAACCAACCCTTCATTGTGCATATTTAACTTCATAGAATCATTTGAGTTGTCATACAATTTGTGCAAAACGTGATTTCGATCAAATTTGTTTTCTTTTTCTACAACAATTTCTGCTGTGCAAACAGGAACAGGATTTAATGGACTGGCAGCCGACTTGTAATCAGCAGTTAAACTGGGCCATTTTAAATCTCTATTGAGATCACGTTCAATCGCCAAATACTTCTTTCTTGACTTATCAACGTTGTGAAACTTGAATCTCAATTTTTTAAACACTAACTTTTCGATAAAAAATTCTTCAATCAAAACAGCAAATAGAAAGTTTAAGCTGGCGTATGCAAGCAAATATAGACGAAAAGTCAAATCATCTGGCAGAACTAGTTCAAAAGATGTCACAAGAAAGTCCGCTGGATACAAAGCGAGATAAATCGAAAGTCCTGTCATTGTGATAGCACTAATAATAAAACCATAGTTTGCGAATATACTAGTTCTATACGGTTTACCTTTAGAAAATACAACCGCTAAAATAATGTATTGAAAACTGGATATCGAAAATATTGTATAGTTTTCAAGACAGCCATTATCGTCCTTTGAAACTTGCATACTAGAATTAAAGGGAACATACCAATCATTACTCTTCAAATGTTCAAATGAAGCAATCTGAAAAACAATGACCAATACCATTTGTAAAACTAGTGATAGAATTGGACTTAAACTAATCAAACTGCTGAGCGGAGTTTCTTTGACCAACTTTCCACTATATGCTTCATTCCGACCAAAGAAAAAAGCAAAAATGGAAATAATTGCTAAGTCTATATACAAAAACTCCATATCAGTTAAATTTGAATCTACGCTATACAAAATTAGTACTGAAATAAATTGACACAAAGAGTAAGCAGCCATGTACTTAAAAATTCCAAAACTAGTTACTAAAGCTGCGCGTCCTTCTCTAATAATTTTTAATACACAAGTAATGTTTGGGTTCTTTGAAGTAAACGGTGATGCGACTGAAGATTCTGCTTCAGAGAGAGATATTCCAGTGTGGGCAGCTTTTAGGGCACCACAGTCATTTGCACCATCCCCGCACATTGCTGTAAAATGACAAAATATTACTTAATAATTAACTGAAAAGATATTAAAGAGATATTAAATTTAAAAAAAATTACAATGTTTATAGCTCGCGCTAATGGCTATTGACTTTCATCTTTTTGCCACATGGGCCTACGTTTTAACGTAGAATTTGAACCACAATCCTCAGCTATTTAATATCCCCCCTGCAAGTAATACCCCGCAGTTGGTTAACCAATTGCGGATCGGCACACACAGCGAGCTAGCCCATAGCACCGCAAGAGTAGGCTGTATTAAATTATTTCTTGAGGATATAAAACCAAAAACAAAACGCATCCGATATTAAAAACACCATTTTTAAAGGTGTCGTTATGTAGATACCAAACCGTTCTTATTAAAGGCAGCGGTAGTAATGAAACGTCTGTTTTATACAAGCCTTTTTATTAGCAACCGTGCCTTTAAGTTGCGTGTATACAAGCCTTTATTTAACGTAGATATTAGCTTTGATCATATAATAAATGGATGGATCCAGCAGAGAGACCCTGGTTGGACCAAACATAAAAAAGAGGTCATGATGGTCGACATATTAGCACCGCCTTTGGAAAAATATATCTTATAATCTAACACACACTAAACATGGAACAGAAGAAGTTAGCTTTTATCGAAACCAAATTGCACAAAAATTGTGGCGACCAAAATCTAGCTCTCCTTCAACTCCGGATCAACTGTCTATTGTACGGCTATGGTAGTATATTTAGTATTAAAACCAGAGGGGGTGGTGTACTGGTCGAAGACAAAAGTGCGGGTACTAAGCAAAGCAAAGTCCACAGCTTTTCCAAGACCAGTTAAACTCTTAAAGTTTGTGATGGTTGATTATATTATAATGTAAACGGTAAGGAATTACTTACTGTTCTAAAATGGTAAGAACAGTTGTTAGGCATAGCAACCGTAAAATCAACATACCGTCAAGAAAACTAACATGGTAAATTAGTCTTTCATATGGATATTAGACTTTCTTGTTCTGTCTGAGACATTTTTTTTAAATAGATCTGATGCTATGTCTCCACGGGTATGGGGGTGGACGGGGTGACTAACAGTAGTGAAGTAATGCCGAGAGACGGTTCCGCTACTTAGCAGCGGAACATTCATCATGGAGCTTAAATTTTGCGAATTATAAAATCTACTCTAATACTATCTAGAATTAAAACTATCTTGACGACTATTGACCAGCAATTCATTAGTTTCAATTGGAGTGCATGGACTCAAACTGTCAGTGGTCGTTGTGGTCGTTGTAGACTCCTTATAACATACCTAACTAAAACAAGTAAAAAATAATACCAGCAAGTTTTTCCGTGAAGCTTGTGGACTACAGCTAAATGTAACTGGTGGTAAAAGCAGTTTAGATAAACATATGACTACAGATAAACTATCAAAAATAGAGTTGCCAAAACCACAACAAAGTCGGTACTTGATTTGTTCAAAAAATATTCCTAAACAAAGCAAATTGAACAAAAAGTAACTGAGGCAGAAATAAAACTCTCATTGAGTTTTGCTTCACATAATATTGCAATTAATATAGTGGATGATTTGATTGATCTAATTCAAAACTTTGGAAAAGATAAACTAGGAAGAACCGAGTGTACTAGCATACAATAGCTATTTGTGTATTAAGAGCGCAAAGTGATACTTTGTCGCGCGAGCCAGAATGTTGTTGACAATCTGGCGAGAGCGACAAAAACACTTTGCGCTCGAAATACACACAAGATTTTTCCTGCAATCGATTTTAAATTAAATTTTTGTTGCAAAAATGTAAAATTAATATTTTGACGACAAATAAAAATGTGATTATATCATCGGTAACCAAGAAACGCTAATTTCTAAAAACAAAAACTATTGTTTTACTGCATTGTTTTGATTTAGCGAGCGAGAAAGTCAGCAAAAAGATCTAGAGCGGGAAAGTGACAACTTCTCGGAAAACGCCAACTTTTCGTTGTCAAATGAAAGCATAAAGGCCTACTTTTATATGCGATTGTAGGAAAAAATGTTTTATGTGTCAAATAAACTATGGATCTAGTAGACATTTTAAAAACAATTATTTTAGTATATTTGTTCATGAGAGCACAGATATGTCGATCCAAAAAATTTTATGCATTCTTGTAAGATTTGTGTGTCCTAATACTAAAAATATTAAGACTAAACTGTACTTCTTTTTAAAAGAGACTATTAAAGGAAACAAAATTACTTATAATTGTTAAATGCATGCAAAAGATCTGCGCAATTACTTGAATTTTAAGAATATTATAACACTGAAAAGTTAAAAATTTGACACTTATCAAGTACCCGTTGATTATCAATGCATCCATGTGTTGAACGATTTTTAAAATCTTGGGATGGTTTAAAAGCGTATTTTGAAATTGCACTTGTGGAGAACAGATTAAAACAACCGGAATTAATAGTTCACTTATGCGCTCATTGTTGATAAGGGCGACAAGGACTATAACAACCTGCTGAATTGTTCAAAACAAAACTAAAAAATGATACCAAATCGAACAAAATTAAAAAAATGAGAAGCACTAAGGAAGGAGACCTCCTAATCGTGGTGGGCAAGGACATTGAGGCTGCACAGCAATTAAAAAGAGTGACTGAGACAATACCACTCTTCGCTCTCGTTCCCCCCGGAACAGAGTCCAAAGATTAGGAACGGACAGCAGCAAGGATGCGTTCCATATCAGGGGTATGGACGCAACGACCACGAAAGAGGAAGGCTTTAGAGCCGTGGTCGAAGCAGTAGGTCCCATGGATAAAAACAGCTGCAAAGTATGGGAAATAAAGAGTAACGCAGAATGCACTCAGGCAGTCACAATTATGGCGGACTCTGAGACGGCCAACAGACTCAGGGTACATAGAAGCATCAGGATAGGGTACGCTCGATGTGCTGGTCATACAAGCACGCTGCGCAAGACTGCAAGGGCCCCGACCTTGCAGTTAGTATTTTTTTGTTGTTTTTATTTGTTTAGCTTGGTTTTCTAAATGAATAGTGTGTGAGTACCCAAATTTCCATATTTTATCTATTTTGCTATTAAAAGTACCTCGTGCTGAACATACGTAGGCAGAGAAATCAGTGTGACGTCATGACTATTGATAACGTGCCTTCTTCAGAGTTCTGAATAGCCTTTAAGGCCGTTTTACAGCTTGCAATACTTCCGCAAGTAGCAATAATATTGCACGAAATTTTGACGCAAAGCATGCGCAAATGAAACATTTTGGCAAGTTGCAAGACCATATAAGATATCGGTCGTGTTCTATTTTTATTGCAATTGCAAGTCTAGAGGGAAACCTAGTAATTCCGTAATGACCCACTTGAAACAAATAGTCCCTGCATGCTCTCGTTGATTCTTGACATTTCATGGTGATTGTTGACAATTCGCAAATTATTTCGAGTTTTGCTTGCTTAATTCGAAGTTTACTTAATTTATAAGTAATTAGTTTAATTAATTGCTCCAAGACAATTGCAAAAGTATTGCAAGCTGTAAAACAGACTTTAAGTAATAATAGTATTATTTTTATTAGTATATTTTATATAAAATTCCCTTGAAAACTCCTACAAATCCAAAATAACGCAATATAAAAAAACTTCAGTTAGTAGTTATTAACGGAATTATCGTAAACTCGTCAAATAGTATTTTACTTATCCCGTGTATAAACTTGCCGCCATTCTATGACTTTCTTTGACATTATATGTCAATTTGTATGAATTTGTTGCCCTGAAATGCCCTGAATCTGTATTTAGAGATTTTTTTGTGGTTTCTGAAATTGAACTACTGGACATACTGTATGATATCCCAGATAAAAGTAGTCCAGATGAACTTAAGCTGTATAAAATAGGTTTTGATAAATTATGTAACCCAATGTTAAATTTGATTAACTCTTCTCTGCTTTGTGGAATTGTACCCAAAGCTTTAAAGACATCCACGGTGGTCCCTATTAGAAAAGTTTGCAATACAATAAACTCTGAGGAGTTTCGACCAGTCAATATGTTATCAGCCCTGGCCAAGGTATTGGAAAAGGTTCTTTACCATCAGCTATTAGCTTTCATAAATATTAACCATTTTTTAACCGATTTTCAATCCGGCTTCAGGTAAAAGCATAGTTGTGAATATGCATTTCATTTTGTACTTAATGACTGGCAGATTAGCAAGGACAAAAGGTTAACAACTGTGGCTGTCTTTATTGACTTAAAAAGAGAGTTTGAAATGATTGACCAACACAGATTAATTAAAAAGTTGCAAGCCATTGGAATGAAAGGAACAGTTCTAAATTGGTTTAGGAATTATTTGAATGACAGAATGCAGAGAGTTAAATGTAATACTGCAATATCTACTAAGCTTAAGGTTGAATGTGGTGTTCCGCAAGGAAGTGTATTGGGACCGTTGTTCTATATTATTTATCTAAATGATGTGCAGTACGTTTTTAAGCATTCTAATAATCATTTGTTTGTTGATGACATGGTTGTGTACATGAGTGGTAAGGATGTTTGTAAATTCACACAACAAATAAATGATGATTTGAATAGCCTATCAAACTGGTTAGCAGTTAATAAATTGAAGCTGAATGTTAACAAAACTAAGTCGATGATAATTGGGTCAATGAGAAGGATTAATCACTTAACGATTCCCGAGCTTGAAATTCGAATTGAAAATAAATCAATTGAGTATGTGAAGAATATCAAATACCTAGGAAATGTTGTGGACAATGAATTAAAATTTGTCAATCATGTAGATTTTGTTTGTAAAAAAATTTCAAAGAAGCTAGGAGTACTTTACAGATGTAGCAGTTTCTTAAACGTATAAACAAGATTAACAATCTATAATACAATTGTACTTCCTCATTTTAATTTTGGAGCAACAGTTTTGTATTTGGCTGGTGTTAGAGAAAATAGGAGGCTGCAAACCTTACAGAACAGAGCTATAATAATATTGAACAAAGGCATCAAAACCCATATTTGTGAAATGTCATTGTGAAATTTAGGCATTACTTCTCATACACAAAATCAAACTTGGCCTATTGCCTAAATACTTTGATAACATCTTAAAAAAACTTGCGAACATTCATCATTATGACACAAGAAGTGCGGACAATTTTGCAGTGGCATATATGAACTCATCCAGCGGCCAAAATTCACTATTCTATAAGGCATTGATCAAAAACAATGAATTACCTTCGTCAATAAAACATAATAGCATCCAGTTATTTAAAAAAGACAAAAAAATTGCTATATCTCTAGAGTAGTTCGAGCTCAATGATTAAAATTGAGTTTTTGATACTAATATAATTCTGTGATTATTGTTTAAGCTTACTAACTTGTATTTATATAGTTTATGAAACTAAATAAAGTTTATTATTATTATTATATAACGTGTAGGCACATAACAAGTACTGTTATATCGTTTAATATAGTTTTTAGAGACATTAAGGGCCGGTATTTCAGTCTTCGTTTAAATCGGGCTTGCACTTGAACTCATTTCAAATGTAAAAATAATGTTGAGTAATCAGCTATTTTGATTCTCCAGATTATTTGTGAATCCGACATCTCTCGGTCAACTAGCTGTTCAACTCTGCTACCGGTCAAGTTTTCTGTTTGTTTCTTCTATTGCTCGACTTGCGTTGTGAGCCTCCCGCTCCAATCCTTCTACAACGGCCATTGCTTTACTTACTGCTGCCGCTTACGCACCACATTTTTTTATTTCCGGGTTATTTGGTTCATTTAATTAGTTGAAGAAACTTTTAATTTTAAGGAATTTAGCTTAGCTTCGGGAATTTTAGAATTCACCAATCCAGGCATTTTTTTGTAGTTCCACGCTACATTTTGGTCCTTCGAGCCGGATAGGTGACGGTGAAAAGTTGCCTGTGCGTTAATAATCACATTAATCGACTGGAACGAGTGCAGAAAGTATATACTAAATTTTTTCTTTGCAAATACAATTATCCTTTCCAGGGCACCTCTTACTGCACTCGTCTGCAGTTGGTTGGCACCTCTTCATTGGAGCTACGTAGAAACAATGCTGCAATACTATTTTTACATAAACTTGTAAACGGTTATATCAATTGTTCGATGCTACTGCAGCATGTCTCTTTTCGTATTTCGTGTAGAAGAACTAGAACTGTTCAACTGTTTTCTGTACCCCTACATAGGACTAACTATGGTCGCAACCGATTTATGTCTAGAGTGTTAGATTTGTATAACTGTTCGTTTCAGGAGTACGATCTGTTTCATCAGTCCTTCACTTGTTTTAAGGTTACAATTACTCGGGGTTTTCCATAATACTGAGTTTACTATGTAGTTATTGCTTGGCATAACACATTCCGTCGAATTTAATATTTTGTGTATTATTTAGAATTAAGTTTCTGTAATGTACAATTTTCTTTAAATAAGTTAAGTTTTATGTAGACCAAATTGTGCTTGCATCTTCCGTTTGCTGGTTCATGTGTCGTCTCGCTCACCAGATTGTCGCTTTGTGTAGACTTTTTCGCTAAAGATTTGTGCTTTGACCATTGACTTTCGTATGTTGCTTGCCTGTCCCATCATCTACTTTGCTGTCTTCGCTCACTTGAACTTCGATTCGATCACCCGATCATTTAGTGCAATTTTGTGCAAACTTTTTCGCTTGAATTGTGCTTCGATAACTGACTTTCGTGTGTGCGCTTTGTTGCGTCGTCACTCACTTCGCTCTCTCGTCTCGTACTCGTTCTTCGCTACATTCGTTTGATTTTGTGCAACTTTTTTTGCTGAAGAATTGTGCTTTGATATCTGAGTTTTGTGTTTGCGTTGCTTACGTCATCAACCACTCCACTCTTTCGTCGCTCGCTCTGTCTTTGCTCTCTCGTCGTTCGCTCGGGTTTCTTTTCACAGAAGTTATGTCTACCAACGAGAAGCTGGTGCAACGCATTAAATTGCAGGAGATTCGACTAGCTGCAACTAAGAACATGGCAGCTGAAGGAGAGACCGGTGGTTTTGCTGCTCTCAACCGCTCTACACCTTTTCCAGTTGTATTTCAGAAAGTGTTAGATTGATTTCAGAAAGCGTCAATTGTAATTCAGATTAGTCAATTGTAATTCAGAAAGCATCAATTGTAATTCAGATTAGTCAGTTGTAATTCAGAAAGCATCAATACACTGTATTAGTGATGACGTAGTATCGGTTTTTTGTTGGAGTAAAACTGACTATTGAGTCAAACAAATAACTGTCAATAGGAAGTGTCAATAGTATCAACCTACATAGAACATCCATATTGATGTTTTAAAAGGGTTTATGTTTAGTTTAAAGATGTCTACTTGCTAAATTGGCATAAGATAAGTAAATCAATTGCTATTGATTATTTTGTTAATGCTTTTATTCTCGTTTTTATTTTTAATTTTTTATTCGACGACCCATTTGACCTAGGTTGATTTTAGATCTAGTTGTTGGTTTGACCCAGAAGTAAGATTCACCCCAATAAAAAATACGTCACACTAATGCAGCGCATTGTATTTCAGATCAGTCAATTGTAATTCAGAAAGCGTCAATTGTAATTCAGATTGGTTACTTATAATTCAGAAAGTATCAATTGTAATTCAGAAAGCGTCAATTGTAATTCAGAATGCATTAGATGTAATTCAGAGAGGGTCAATTGTAATTCAGATTACAATTTTTGATTTATAAAAATGTATATTCATGTTGACTACAAATCAAAAACAAAAGCTTACATTTCTATAGTAAATTAATGTTAATGTCAAACATTTAATTCGTATATTAACTGAACCTATCATCTACATAAATGCAATTTAAAGAGAATTGCGTTGTTTGCCGAATTGTTGTTTGTTGTTTGTTTACGAATTTTAATTTGTTTTGTCGTCGAACTCGAGGCCATGCATGCTCTGGAGCTAGAGCAGTCCAACAACTTCCTGCAGCAAGAGGACAAAATGTCCATCTTATTGGCGCCATTTCTACAACTGGTGTTATTGCTATGGAACGCAGACGAGGTTCGTATACTTGGCAATTAGCTAACAATTGGGTGGCTTCATTATTACAACAGTGGCAGAACATGGGAAACCAACTTGTTGATTTAGTGATTGTTGCTGACAATGCACCTTGCCATTCCAGGCTGGAAATAGTTGTCAATGAAACATCAGCAACTTTGTTGCGTTTGGGGCCATATTCTCCAATGCTGAATCCAATAGAAACGATCTGGTCCAAAATTAAAGCATATGCAAAAACTCAAATTCGAGTTCCCGATGTTCAAGGTCCAGGCCTAATCCGAGGCCTACGTTATTTACAGGCCGTAATGTGGCAAATGTGACGTCACGAGCGGAGGCAAAGCTAAAAATTTAAAACATTTATTTAAATTAACACTAAACGAAAAAAAAATATTCTGATTTTTGAAATAGCTTATGTCGTCTATAAAGAACATTTGGACATACATTACATGTAAAGGAAATTGTTTGATGAATTTTAAATAATAGTTAAAAGTTGTAAAAACATGGTTTTTGATCTTTATGCGCTTCTCTATCGATAATGAAACGATATAGCAAAAAATTATATAAATATTTTTTATAAAGCATAAAATTTGCTACAAAATTTCAGTGAGACCTTCCATATGTTCTTAGTGGTTTAGAAAAGAAAGACGTTTGAATCAGCGTTTATTTCTTTGAAATCACGGACATCAAGTCGCTTAAATTCAAAAATAATTAATACAGAAGATGTCAATTATTTAGAAAAATTGATGTGAAATAAACTAAACAGAAAGCTCCTCAGAATGCAACAAACATACCAAATTGAATAAAGTATTACAAAATAATGTGAAATAACAATGTTTACAAACAACGTTTAACAACGTTTGTATAATTTTATACAAAATACAAATTGTCAACGTACTGAATTCATTTTGAATCTAAGCGACTTGATGATTGTTTTTTTTAAAAAATAAATGCTCATTCAAACGTCTTTCTTGTCTAAACCACTAAGAAGAGATGGAAGGTCTCACTAAAATTTTGTAGCAAATTTTATGCTTTATAAAAAATGTTTCTATAATTTTTTGCTATATCGATTTATTTTCGATACAGACGCGCGTAAAGATCAAAAAACATGTTTTTACAACTTTAAATTATTATTAAAAAATTATCAAACAGTTTCCTCTACATGTAATGTATGTCCAAATGTTCCTTATAGATGACATAATCTACATAGTCCAAAAATTAGAATTTTTTTTTTCTGTATCGTGTTAATTTAAATATATTTTTTAAAATATTAGCTTTGCCTCCGCTCGTGACGTCACAGCCTCATTTATTATTCAGATTCCGGCCTGTAAATAACGTAGGCCTCGCCTAATCGAACAAAGGCTAGTCTATTTGGAACATATTATTGATCGAGCAAAAGAAACAATAGTTGATGGTGATTGTGCTCGTGCTGTACAACATTCTACAACACATCATCCTGCCGCTTTAGCTTTGAACAATATGCCAGTTGGGCGCTAATGTCTGAAAATTTATTTCTTTTTCTTCTTCTTCCAAAAATTTGACCTCGAATGGTATGGTGTTTGGGTCCAGCATGTCCCTTTTTACCAGATACAAGTTGATGCACGAACACAATAGCTTTTATAAAAGATTTGTTTCTCGCAGTTCATCATATTTTCGGACGTAAATAAACTTTACCCCAATTGACAAAAAGTCTAGGTACCTAATCGTTATCGTGGTATGTTTTTGCATTCACACTATTGGAACACTATTGAGACAGCACGCGCCTCGCTTCAACTGCTTTGAAAATATCGGAACACCAAAAAACGCGTGCTATCTCGATCACGGTCTCAACAGAACTCAACAGAACAGAATTTATTTGATTATATTTAATTCGTTTTTACTTTTTTTGTGAGATCTAATATAGCTTGTATTGATTTGTATTATATTGTATTGCTTGATACATATTGATTCAGGTTGATCTAATTTAATTTAATTTCATTCGATTTCATTGAATTTATTTGATTTATAGTTTGTTTTAATTGACTTGAAAATAATACTACATATGTATAATAAAAAAAAATTAACGTCGTTTTGATTTTTTTTTTCAATTATTTAAGCGAAAAACAAAGGAATACTACGTATTTTTAAACTTAAATAAACGCCTTCTGAATTATAAGTGATGTTTTCTGAATTACAATTGACTATAATCTGAATTACATCTGATGCTTTCCGAATTACAATTGATGGATTCTGAATTACAATTGATCGATTCTGAAATACAATTGATGCTTTCTGAATTACAATTGACACTTTCTGAATTACAATTGACTGATCTGAAATACAATTGATGCTTTCTGAATTACAATTAACTAATCTGAATTACAGTTGATGCTTTCTGAATTACAATTGACTAATCTGAATTATAATTGATGCTTTCTGAATTACAATTGACTAATCTGAATTACAATTGACGCTTTCGGAATTACAGTTGGAAAAGGTGTAGTCTCGCTTTTAAGATGGATGTACTACACCTTTTCCAATTGTAATTCAGAAAGCGACAATTGCAATTCAGAAAGTATTAATTGAAATTCAGATTTATCAACTGTAATTCAGAAAGCGTGAATTGCAATTCAGATTAATCACTTGCAATTCAGAAAGCGTCAATTGCAGTTCAGAAAGCATCAATTGCAATTCAGATGTATCAAATGTAATTCAGAAAACGTCAATTGCAGTTCAGAAAGCAGCAATTCAGAAAGTTCTATTTTAATTCAGAAATATATAATTTATTTTTACATAGATGTCTTTAAAAACAAAATAAACTACTTAGTTTACGTCAAATACTATGTATATGTCATAGTTTTTTTTTTATTTTGTATAATAAAATATAAATAATATAGCCGGCTCTACATGGCAAGAAACGTAGCACTCCACTTCTACTTAGATAAAGTTATTCGGCAAATTTAACAATTATCTTTTAACTCCATTTGGAATTAATTAAAGTTGAAAGTATTACTATTTGCTACAAATATTTGTAGTTTTTGATTGTTTGACGTATTTGACGTTTGGTATTGCTGTATTTTGTTTTTAAAACCATCTATGTAAATATAAACTTGTTGTTTAATTTAATAATGTTGTTTAATAATGTTTCTGAATTGCAAGTAATGTTTCTGAATTGCAATTGATGCTTTCTGAATTGCAATTGATGCTTTCTGAATTAAAATTGATGCTTTCTGAATTACAATTGATAAATCTGAATTGCAATTGATATTTTCTGAATTGCAAGTGATGTATCTGAATTGCAATTGATGATTTCTGAATTGCAATTGATGGTTTCTGAATTACAATTATTGCTTTCTAAATTACAAGTGGAAAAGGTGTTTCCACTTCTAAATTACAAGTGGAATTTTAGTACTTTGCACATTTTTCTTTTTGAAGGAAAATTTCCCGGACTGTTGGAGTCGAATTATGTAAAGGACGACGTTTACAACTCGGCTTTCCAATATTATAATTCAGTAAAGGTTGCTCTACTCAAGCGAAAGGATGAATTGAGGCGTCATTCGCCCAAATGGGAGGTACGCTGTTCCAGAAGTTCCGCTACCTACCGTCGTAATTACTTCGAGTGGACGAACTTTCAAGAGATGTTTGTTTTACTTATTGGAACTAACGAAGTTGTTACCGCCGTGATAAAAATGCATTACCTGCGCACATCCTTGAAGGATGAAGCCGCTGACATTGTCGCTAATCTACCAATAACTGGAAAAGCTTTCGACCGCCTGGGACTCGCTCGCTATGACAACCCTCGTCTATTGCTTTCCGCTCATCTTGACAGCCTACTCTATAGAGACAAAATCGCTTCGCGCTCCGCTAAAAAACTCGATGAGCTAATTCGCTTTAATACCAAGGTCTTGAGCGCTATAAAGCTTTGAAGTTTTTCACCGAATCTTGGGATCTAGTAGCGGATCCCAACATTCGGACAGTTAGTGTCCTGGACGATAGGTTGCGAGAAATCTGGGAAAACAAGCTTGGATCCTCGACGGCCTTTCGACCGTACGCTGACCTGCAGATTTTCCTTACTGGACTCACTAAGGCAATATAAACTCTTGAGGTCTCTCAAGCTGCACCCTGTTCTGAGGCTACGTTCACCAACGCCCCGAAAACTTGCTACGCAATCATCTTCACGATCAGTCGCTTCAAGGTCATCCGTTTCAGTTAATGTCTCATCGGTGGCCGCTCTTCTATTGTTTTTAGTCTTTGCGCGCTCTGCTCCGAACAACACTTTGTACTTTTCTGTCCAGTTTATCGTGGATTGCAGGAACGACATCCTTCATACTGGACCTAAGATCCAGATTGACGTTTCGGATGTTCTTCTCTGAGTGCGTCGTCATCGCTTTATCTTCGCTACAGATATCCCCAAGATGTTTCGCCAGATTTATGTTCACCTTCTTGACTGGGATTTGCAGCGCATTCTCTGGGTTGACCAACATTCCAAAGTCGTTCCGTACCAACTCACTACCGTCGCATATAGTAATCGCTGTGCTCCTTACTTAGCTGTTCGCACCCTTCTTCAGTTATCGAAGGACGAAGGTCATCGTTTTCCACTAGCAGTTGAACCACTCACTTAAGGACAAAATGTCGATGACATATACGGGGGAGCTGATTCGCTTCAGGTATCTACATTAATCGGTCAGCAGCTTATTTCTATGTGCTCTGCTGGAAGTTTTCCACTCGCTAAATGTTCCAGCCTCGTCATCACTCAACTCCTCAACCGATTATTGGCAACTGCTCATACTACCACAGATCCAATTACTTTCGAGGAGTCAGCCATCAATGTGCTAGGTCTAACGTGGCATCCATCTACAAATAAGTTTAAGTTCACTTACTCATTATCTGCTAAGACACCCATCACGAAAAGATCGATTCTTTCTGAAACTGCTCGATTGGTTGATCGTCTGGGATGTTTTCGCTCCAATTGTGATACGAGCTAAGATGCTTCTTCAGGAACTATGATTGAAAAAGCTCGGCCGGGAAGAACTTCTTTCATCTGCACTTGCTCACAAGTGGCATCTTTTCAGGGAAGATGTACAACACATTGAAACGATTGAGATTCCCCGCTGGCTACACTTATCTCTTGCTGTTAATGCAGATTTACATGGCTTTTCTGACGCTTTTACACTCGCTATGGCCGCAATAGTCTTTCTCAAGGTTACCACCACAGGTGGCAACTCTACAACTTTGTTTGTGTCCGCTAAGACTTAAGTCGCTCCGCTAAAACACCAGACAATTCCGAGACTAGAACTCAACGCTGCAGTTATCCTCGCTCAGTTGACTCGCTACGTACAGACGACTCTTGAGCTCACTGTTCCCATCTTTCTCTGTACAGACATCTCGCTGCAAGGGGTATGTATGTAATCGTGTACTAAAAATTCAAGACTTATTGCCGTCCGCCAAGTGGCAATTTATCTCAGGAAAGCAAAATCCTGCTGATTGCATCTCTCGACGTACACTAAAGCTGAATCAACATTCTCTTTGGTGGCAAGGACCTGTCGCTAAAGAAGTAGATCAACATCCTATTATTATTCGCTACTCTTCGCTGCCGCGCCTATTTCGAACAACAGCAATCTGCTTACGCTTTATCTCTTACTTAAAAAGGGTGCCACATTCTTCGCTGACCACATCTCTATCTCCCGCTGACCTGGAATCCGCTAGAGTATTGATCATCAAGATTCTTCAACAACGCGATTTTACGGAAGAATCGAGGACGCTATCCAAGGACAATCAGCTTCCTAAATCTAATTATCTGAGTAATCTGACACCATTTGTCGATCATCAAAGTGTACTACGAGTAGTTAAACATTTGAAACACTCGCTGCTTGAAGCTGAGCACTTCATTATTGATCACTGACGCCCACCACCGCACGCTACATGACGGTACTCAACTGACACTCGCTTATCTAAGACGATCGTACTGGATTATTGGTGGTCGCGCGCCGGTACGATCATTCATCTTACGCTGCATCACTTGCACTCGTCACCAAGGAGTACGAGCTCAACAAATCATGGGACAACTACCCGCTGCAAGAATAACACCGTCGCGTGCCTTTCTTCATCCTGGCATAGACTATGCTGGTCCTATTACCATTAAAGCCTGGAAAGGGCGTGGTTCCAAAACTTACAAGGGTTGAATTGCAGTTATTGTGTGTTTCTCAACATCAGCTGTTCATATAAAAGTTGTAACCGATTACTGTACTGACGCTTTCATCGCAGCTTATAGGTGATTCGCTAGCCATCGAGCCATCTGCCATACGCTCTATAGTAACTGTGGCACCAACTTCGCTGGGGCAGATGCAACGCTGAAAGATCTCTTCAAGTCAAGGTCAATCAAGTGGAGGCCGTACTAAACTCAAGACCTTTGTCTCCGCTATCTGAAGACCCAGCAGACTTGGCTGTGTTGACACCAGGTCACTTTCTAATTGGTGAGCCGCTTACCGCTATTCCATCACATTCGCTGAGTGAGATCGCTGAGACGAGACTCTCCAAGTGGCAGCTTATACAACAGAGAACTGAACACTTCTGGAACAGATAGTCCGCTGAGTGTATACATCGCTTTCACTTCATGTGCAAATGGCATCATCCTACTAACGAGTTTAAGGTCGGCTCTCTGGTTCTTCTCACTGAGGAGCGTCTACATTCAACCAGATGGCCTCTCGCTCGAGTACTCTCGCTACATCCTGGCAAGGATGGCCTTACCAGGGTAGTAACCATAAAGACCGCTACTTCTACGCTGACAAGACCAATCGCTAAACTTTGTGTGCTACCAGTCTACTCTCCTCAGGAACCGTTTGTCAACGCTGTTAGCTGAGTAATCAGCTATTTTGATTCTCCTATTTATTTGTGAATCCGACATCTGGACGACATCTCTCGGCTGACATCTAGCTGTTCAAAACTCCGCTACCAGTCAAGTTTTCTGTTTGTTGCTTCTATTGCTCCCCTTGCGCTGTGAGCCTCCCGCTCCAATCCTTCTACAACGGCCATTGCTTTTCCTACTACTGCCGCTAACTCGCCACTTTTGTTATTTCCGGGGTATTTGAGTAGTTGAATAAATTTTTTGAATTAGTTGAATACATTTTTAGTTTTGTTTTAGTTTTCGCGCTTTCTCTCCGCTCTTAGCTTCGGGAATTTTAGACTTCACCAATCCAGGCTTCACCAATTTTTTTGTAGTTCCACGCTACAAATGTGATCATTATTAGCCTCATTTTCAGACAATATTACTTCTTTCTGACTATGATGCTCTATATCACTGTGTATAATACTACCTTTATCAAATTCTGAAGTTCTACCAGTAAGTTGAGTACCCATTAATTATTGTAGTTCAAGTTCAGAACTTGTCATATGTTGCTGTAATTGGTGGTCCTCATCCAGTGCCTCTTAAATTACATTTTATTTCGGAATATTTTTTTAAAAAATATCTTTTTTTTAATATCATATTTGGTCCATAAAGTTTTCATATCTACAGCAGTGTTAGTCAAAGTACTATTAAACTCATCCGTGAATTTCACCCATGTTGCAGTTTTATTTTTATTCATTAATGTATTACTTTTTTGCACTCCAAAATGTGGCAATATTTTTGGACCAGAAACATTAAAAATTCTTCTTCACCTTGTGCAAAATTAGACGTCCGCTTTTTATTAGAACATGAACTATCTATTGGGGATCTTTACATTTTTAGGATAACAAAATAATGTCATAAGTAATTAAATTACTTCTAGAAAATAACTATAAGTGTAAAACAGCAACAATTTTCTGACGTCCCAATTCTCTGTATTATCCAAAATCTCATAAATTAAAAAATCTTAAACATTATACCAATTACAAAAAATCAATTTAATGTTTGAAGTTTGTGTATTTTGACAAATATTTGATTATTTTTGGGAAAAAAGGTTGCCAACCTAAAGAAGAACCTGTGTTCGAACGAGAACTCAAATTCACAATTTCTGGTAACCTACAGATTATATTAACTTTGAGTTTAGGTAATCGAATATACTGAAATACCGACCCTTAGAGAAATACGAGTAAAGTCGAGTATAATTTTTTTTTTAAATAATAGAAATATATTAGATATTAAAAAATATTATCTTCCTGGTTTATTACTTTGTTCGTACGCCTATCGTAAACAATGATATCTAGAAAGAGATAGCGTTTGGAGGTGTGAGAGATAGCGGTCACGTCATCAATGGCTGTATATGGTTCAGACGATCGTGTTTATGGCTACGGTATACAAACTCATGACAATATGCTCGGATACAGTGATACGTATGTCGGTTTGACGGTGTACACATTGATGACGCGATCACCACATTTCTTTGCACAAAATATAGTCATGGAATTGCTCTCTACACAATATAACTTGTATCAGCAAAACTTACCAACAAAATACCCCAACTTTTGAAGTTCTTGTACAAGTTGCTGTTTCTGATCAGGTGACATACGAGCAAATACTGTTCCTCTCGTAACAAGTCTTTCAATTAAATCCGGATAAAACTCTTTAACAACTGCCCAAACCTTTCCAGTCATCGCAAACCGATAATTGTTATACAAAGCCTTTGGTCGTTTCACAACCGAATCTTTCCAATTCAGTCCATTCGATAAAGTTTGAATCTGACTTTCAATTGTATCTAAACTTTCTATACTTGCAGAATTCGAAAGCAGACTGAAATCAGTATGAGGCAGCTTTGTGTTCTTCGTGTTGGTTAATGTGTAATACAGTTTCGGTGGATGATCTGAATCTGCATTTACTGTTATAACACTTTGGTTGGAAGTTATAATGTCGCAGTCTTTTGCTACACTTAATGCAGTTAAGATATTGTCACCTGGAACCAATTGAAAGTTGATATAATAACAAAGCATTATAAAAAAAACAATCTTAAATGTACAATTTCAACTAATAAAATTTTTTCAATATTTTTAACACCTATACCAAATAGTCACGAAGTCATGAGACGCAGTAGTAGAATTGTAAGACGGCCAAATCGTTTACACTTATAGACCATTTAATTATCCGTTTATATTTTCATGTTATTATGAATTCGTATTTTTAATTGTATTCTAGAGGTTAAGAGGAAGACTTTTTAAAGCTAACGGTAAACGCAAAGCTTGGAAGCGAAGCAAACGTGGAAGCAAAGCTACACAGCACTCTAACAGGCAAGCTAACGATGATTCTCATTCAAACTACGATAAAAAATTCAAATCGGGTGTAAGGCAATCTTAAAAATTAAAGAATCAATTTTCAATATTTAAACTGATATATATTCTGAAATTCATTGCAATCTGTGATTGCAATGGATGAAGTGCCATTTACAATATTTTGTATCTATATTAAGTTTCAACTATATTAACTTTGAGTAGCTCTTTTTTTTTACAATGAACTATAAAAACTTCAATTAAATGTATAGATTATTGTTTCTAGAATGTATATCACTTTAAATATTTAAAATTGATTCAGTAGTTTTCCTGTGGGCATAACACCGAATGACAGTGATTTTTCCATAAGAATAGCATGTGCTTCCAGCTAGACGCGCTGAAATGGAAGCTCAGCCGAAATACTCCTCTTAAGGCGAGGTTTTACCAGTCCAATTTTTACAGATAATCATGCTTTCGTAATTCAAATGCCATTTTTGCAATATTGACTGAATTGTTATCAAATTTGAACCATTAAATACATGGTTTAAAAAATACATGGTTCTAGAAAATGTCAAAGCCGAAATTTTCAAATTAAAATTATTTTGAAAATGAGAAGCATTGAAATAGGTCTCTGTTTATATCAACTTTTACTATTTATTTCTAGAAAATCAGTAATGAATATCGAAAAGGTACGTGTGTAGAGTCCCTAGTGCCACTAGTAATCTACAAATGCTGAGAATTTTAAATATTTAAATGATAAATTGTGAAAATGGCATTTGAATTACGAACGTTTGTTTTCACTATTTTGGTTCGCAAATTATAAAAAAACTAATGCTTGTCCATCGCTGGGCGCGACGGAGTTAGGGAAAAGAGGCAAAATTCAGACATTCAGACATTTCATGCTAAGTAAAACAAAAAACATTGTTCAACATTCAGACATTTCATGCTAGGTAAAACCTCTTCTTAAGATTAGTTAGGGAGAAATGTTATGTAATAAAATCCGTCATATAAACCGTCTGAGTATGAATCGCAGGAATTCACGCCAATAAAAACTTTCAACTGGATACATACATCGATTTTACTCAGAAATTTACCTTTTCAGAACAAAATCGATGTATTACACGATTTTTTTGAAACTTTGTAATTATTTTCAGTTTATGTTATTTTCTATTTTTAAATAGTTTGTAACTGCATAGTGTAAATTTTTTTCTACACTATACATTTAACATACTATTTTTTTTTGTAAAAACAATTTTAAAATTTTAAAAACATGTTTGTGTTCACATATCACATATTTTCAGCATGTGATTTAAAATCAATTGTTAACTATTTGTTTGTAGATTTATTATAAAATATCTGCAAAAAATTTAAATTTTGTTTGAACATGCTGAAAATAATTCCTAACCTAAGTAATCAATAAATAGATGGCAACAATGTTGCCATCTATTGAATTTAAAGGTAAACTAATCCAAGATTTTAATATTGCGCGCTTGTCTAGGGCAATACGACGGCCCTCAAATGTTAACGATGTGGCCATATATTAACATGTAGTTTACACTTCTCTTACTGTATGTTCTGGGAGAGATTAAGTTATTTTTCTTTATTTTATTTTATAGCATCTAGAGAAGAAAGGGAGTGTTCTGTATGTAGGTGCAAAACCCAAAAAACATCCCTAATAAAATAAAAAAAACAGCGATTGTTAAAAACTTACCAGTAACCATAATAACCCTAATCATTGCATCGTTTAACATTTGAATGCATGGCGTAGTATCTGTCTTCAGGCGGTTCTCCAAAACAATCAACCCCAATAAATCCAAATCTTTTTCAATTATCTCCCGCTGCACTTTCTGGACTTTTGCATACGATAGTTTTAATACTTTATGTGCCAACGCAATAACTCTGTAACCTTCCTGAGTGTAGCTCTCCAGAACATCATGAAAATCGTCTGGAACCGATTCAGGATTCACGTAATTCAAAACCATTTCAGGTGAACCTACAAAAAACGTATGCGTTAATTATTTATTCAGTACGCATCATTTTATTTGTGTCGACGGCAAATTTTTCAACCTTGATATGGTTTTAATCCTCATGATTATTATATCACTTATGGACAACCAATTCTTTTTTGCCTGATATTACCTACACAATATTCTTGATAACCTAATTGAAAATAATTATAAACACGAACAATATAAACATAGTTTCTCTTTTGATTTGAGTAAAAAAAAAATCATTTTCAGGAGTAAAGAAAAAACATACATTCCAATGTAAGTTTATCAACATATAATTGAAAAATTAATCAACAGACAATATTATTTTAACGACTTCACCATACAGTGTGCATCAAAAAGAATCCACCTCCCATGGTAATTAAAAAAAAGCATTTAATCACAACCAAATCCATTGTATTTTAACCTCATAAAAAATCCATTGGTTCAATATCTAGCCGGACATTCTATGGTCCCATCTTGCTGGTAAAAGATGTCATTAAATTTCTCAGGGTTATATATTTAAAATTTCTCAAAATTTAATTAATCTGCCAGTGTCATCTTCAGTCCATGCATGCAATATCTGCATTCTATACCGATGAATTTATCTTTTATCAACACTCTTTGAACACAAATTTGTTGCTATTGGAGCTGTTGTGTGCTGCGGAAGTTCAATTATTTCCAGCATTATTTCCTCCAGGGTTTCGCCATTCACTTGACGACGACGAGAACTTTTCACTACTTCAACACTTCCAGTGGTAGAAAAGTTTTAAAATAATTCGCGAACATATTTTCTAGTAATAATACGATCAGGATAACCTTTATTAAAAATTCTCTCAGCTTCATGATAATTGCGCGTGCTTTCACCAAAAATAACAAATGCTTCCACTTTGTCTGCTAAAGTTCGAACCATTTTACAATAACGAATTATTTCAAATGTAGTTGAAGAATATAACTTGAAAAAAAAAACTTGAAAAAAAATTCTTTTAATGGTTTATTTGAGACTGTTTGTAAAAACTTTGTTTTTATTTTAACATTGACAATCGCCCTCATATTCATTTTTTTTTAATTTGACCACCCGCGAATGATAATTCTAAACATGTATTTAAATCTTTATTAATTAAAGTATTCATAGCAACCAATAAATAATAATAAAATAAAAAAATTACTTTTTTTTAGTTGATTATTTTTTTAATTGTTTAAGCGATTGTCTGAACAAATATCCACCGGTCAAGCATATTGTGTGGCAGTCGCGAAAGTTTTCGATAATTTGCTTGACCTTGGGATATTGTATATGATAATGCGTAAGATAATAAAATATTCACTTAAAAAAATCGTATAAAACGAAACCGTCGTTTTAGATTAAAAATGAGATAATAATAAAAAATAGCACGTTATTTGTGCTAAAAATTACTTGTAAAATAATGTACGACAAGATCCTCCTTGCAATTTTCAAACTTGATCAAATGACTTCTCCTGGTCCCCATTTAAAGTTTTACTCGTTTTTTTTTTATTTTATCTATATTAAAAATACAATTGATTTTGTTTTGATTAAATAATTTGTTCAAAAATTAACCGGGAGTGAGTGAATGTTTTAGTGAATCTTTTAATATTTCTCAAATATATTCTGTATTAAAACATTTCTGGTCGGCGATTCAAATTGCACTACTGTTCAATTTTTTATGTTTTTAGTAATTAAAACTTAACCATAGTAAATTATCGGTACTAATAATTCGCAGAGATTAATAATTACAAGCTAATTTAGTACAGTTTTGCTGGTTACATTTTAATTTAATTTTTTATACACAATAGTAGAATTACTTCGAAAATACTTTGCATTTATATCAATCAAACTGACAAACGTTAATTTTTAGCAATGAAACACCTAACTGTGTGAACTAAAAGTGAAACTATCTGATAGTGACTCTGAAATTAAGTTAACTACTCCACAAACATTTTGATTTCATTAACAGAAACGTTGACACTGTCATTAATTTTCTAGTTTAAATCAAACTAGCTAAAATACAGAGTTTACTGACCGCTTGGGTAAGTAAAAGCCGTCAGTAATGCTAAAAAGTAACGTTTGTCGGTTTGATTAACTTATTATAGTTGCGAATAACGTCTTTGAAGTTAATATTTTGAATTCGAGTAGCCGGCAAAGGACAATGATTTAAAAAGAAACTCAAAACTTCCCGTTCAGCTAACGGTTTCGCCTACAAAGCAGGCGTCATCAGAGCATCTATAATAATTTATTTCACTACAATCAGTCAAGTTACAACTATCTATTTTACAATCTTATAAGCGAAATAGTGCAAAAACACTTGCAAAATGATTTAATGTTAATTCAGACCATTCTTCAAATTTATTAAAAAAACAGTATGTGGTTAGTATGGTTAATTTAACAGTTAATTATTTAACAGTTAATTATTTTACCTGAGAAAATGTTCTAAATGACAGTACTTAATTTAATTTTTATTTTGTAACCACACATCGTATCACCAAATTCAGGTAATCTAAAAGAAATTTAGGTAAACTAAAATAAATAATTAACTGTTGAATTAACCAAACTAATCACATACTGTTTTAATAAATTTAAAGAATTGCCGAACAAATTTAAAGGGGATGAATACCTTCGGGAGCATGGGCATGAATGGTTGCGGCTGCCACCTTACCATTGCCAATTCAATGCCATTGAGCTGATCTGGGCTCAGGTGATCTGGGCTAACACAAACTCATACATCTGGGCTCACACAAACAATGTTGGTATGCTTATGACAATGATTTTTGTTTTAGACTAAACGATATTACGAAGCTCATTTGGGGAAAGACGGCTACGGTGATGATAAAGTGTTGGACATGTGGAGCCAGGCACTTAGCCAATGCACACCCGATCGATGGCGTTCTGCTGTGCAGCACACTGACCACCTTGTAGAAGAGTGACATCAGCGGCTTCGAATTTTGGACGAAGTGCCGGACTTGATCATCCATCTCGGAGACGACAGTTCCGAGAATGATGAGGACGACGACGACGACGACAACGATTTGGCGACAACGAATTCTATATGATACGCATATCATACGGATTTTTTTTTTACTTTCTTACTTTTTTTTCAGGATCTTGGATTTTGGCTTTTGGCCTTTATAAGGCCATACAAATATTTAACTTTTTCCACATTTAACTTTTTACTTTGTTGTGAGAAAAAAGCTAACAATCCCGGCCTTCACCGGGATTTGAACCCGGGACCACAGATTGCGAATCGGTGCACCTCACGTCCACTGTGGTCGGCTATTAGACAAAAAGTCTAATATAAACAAGCTTTAACAGGCCCACCAAACTGAGCGCGCTAGTATTTAGTTTTGATTTTGTACGATTTTATAATTAATCACTAAATTAGTGTTTATTCAATTAAAATTGCTATACTAGCAAATCATAATAATTATACAAAATATCTCAACTCAGTATTTTACGTGCATTTGATTACAAATAGACTGTCCTCTTCTATAGAATATTAAATTGTTATATATACAAGATATTCTCAAAAATATTCTCACAAATAAATATTAAGCTTGATAAATTATTAACTATAAATTATCAGTATTTAAGATAGCTTCTAATATGGCTAGACCCTCCTAATATGTAATTACAAAAATAAACAAAATAAATCATTCAGTTGAGCAATTTTTTTAAAAAATTTGTTAAATTCCCCACCCCCTATTAAAATAAATATTCAAAAGTCTTTGGTCGGACATTCGGAACAATGACTTTGCGATAACGCCTGAATATTAGGCAACTCACAATACAAGTGAGATCCCGAGTGATACCCCATAAAAATGATACGCCTATGGCAACTGTTTTAGTACCGGTTTGATTCAGACGCTTTTATTGATAACGCAATGGAACATATTCAGCGTCCAGACTATAGTATTTTTCACACTCGTGGTATTGTTGACCGTTAGAGTTCGTTGCGTATGAAATATTGTTTTTGCTTTTGACCAACAGATAACGCTCTTACCTGTAATGTATGTCATCTACCTTGTTGATTCCCCCTCTTAAATCATTTTGCAAGTGTTTTTGTACTATTTCGCTCATAAGATTGTAAAATAGATAGTTGTAACTTGTAACTAAATATGGGTTACTATTGTAACTAAATAAATTATTATAGATGCTTTGATGAAGCCTGCATTGTAGGCGAAACCGTTAGCTGAATGAGAAATTTTGAGTTTCTTTTCAAATCATTGTCCTTTACCTGCTACTCGAATTCAACAGTTTGATTAATATAAATGCAAAATATAAATTCTCATTTCATTGTTACATCACCTATTATGTTCTATAAAAAGTGTAAAATTTTAGATAAAATTATTTATATTTACTTTAAAACGAAAATATTGTAAACTTCTCAACTTTTTCGAAGCTATGAAATGCCTATTTTACAAAGTGATTGTGAATTAAAATAATTCTACTTGTGCGTTGAAGCAAAATTTACTTCGTTAATAATTAAATGATATATTATTTAAGTAATAAAAAAAGTAACCTTTGCAATAGTATTCAAAATGCTGCCCGTCCAGTTTGCGGACGATAACTCCCATTCTCTGAGAACTGCTAGAGAAAGGAAATTCGCGAACTATACCAATCTGATCCAATTCACTTTCGGAATCCATTTTCGAATTTTGTGGTGATTTAAGAACAGTTGGAAACAGCATATTAAATTTCGTATTGTCGGCAATTTCGTGGTCTTCCATAGTCCATTTAGTACTTTCAAACATCTGCAAGTAAGAAAATTCTACATTTTACATATGTCAATAAAAGCCCAACATCAAACATTTTTTAATGCATTGTTTAATACATAGTTTAATTACAATTAACCCGTCCTTCTTACCAAATTTAACAATTTAAAAATAGACTACTAGATAGATAGACGATAGATAGATCTGTCTGAACATCTTATATGTTATATTTCTCTCAGATTATTCAGGTATTGCAATTTTAAAACGCGATTTTAAGAGCGCGCCGCAATTCAAAACTTGCAAGAACGTCCGCTAGTTGCGCCTCGTTCGTATATCGGGTCTGCATAGTAACGACAAAAATCAGCGTACAAAATGCGAACTATCTCGTATATGAGTTTCTGGCAGGTTTCTGGCTTCTAAGCACTCGTACTCACGCTCGACCCCCTCCTTCCTATCCTGACTTAAATTTAATCAATATTGCGGCGAATAATATTAGAGAAATAAACTATGTAAAAATCTGCACTCAAAGACCTAGTTTTGGAAAAATATTCATTTTACTGAAAATGATCTTGCGGATCTGAATATGGAAGTCTCCAATTTATCCGCATTTTCAAAATGCCATAAAAAAATATTTAAAACATTTTTTTTTTATATAGAAAAATGTTAAATTTTATGTTCACATTCCATTTACAATCTTATTTTTGTTCATTTTTTAATGATTTTTAGACTAATAGAAAGGGCATTTTACCTAGATTTAGATGCTGCAAAATTATTCAAAAACAAATTGTAAACAATTTCCACCGAAATTGTTTAAATAAAGCGTGCCCAAAAACTGCACTACAAACTTCAGCAACGAGGGATAATCTAAACTAGTCTAGATAGATGCATACTTCCAGCGAATGAAATATGAAGAAAAGAATGAGGAAGTTTTTAGTGAAAGAATTACATATATTGCTCAAGTTTTATAAAAACTACGAGTTTTTTTGTACGGCGTTCTGTTGAGCTTTGCCGCATTTTTTGAGTGTATTATAGAAAGCGCAACCCGCGACGCTGTTTGAACATTAGGTAGGTACTTTTCACTACCGTACATTTCACAAATTAAAAATATTTTTTGTACCCCAGTAAAAAATTTAAATAAGAATAATTTTTGCATTTGCATTTAAAAAAAAGAGAGTAAATGAAAGACTTCACAGAAATCTAATTTCTTCTTTAGGGACAGTCTGCAAAGATGACGCATCTGATTTGTTGCCAGGACTAAGCGTGCCGATTCGGTTTATCTTGAATACCACAATGACATTTTAGTAAAATTTAGAATATACTTATTTACAATTATAAACAATAAATAAATATTTACCTAATAAAATAAATTACACGAATACTAACTTGATTTATTTATAATACTTTTCAAGTTTGAATTAGCGCTTTTTATTGTTTTGTCTATGATTGGACTATGCAATTCGGTCATGTGATGTGGTGTGGTAAAGAAAAACAATGTGTTACACTTATACTTGCACGTGCATGGTCAAAAACGAAATTTTCGGCTTTGGCAATCAATCGTGTGATAATTTGTGATTTAGTGATTTGTGTTTGTGTATATTGGTGCTTTGACAACTGTTTGTGTATATTTGGTGCTTTTATCAAAATGCCACGATTCACCGGCAAAAAACGGAATGCCCGATCCATTACACAACGCAGGATTTATGCAAAGAAACGCAGGGAAAATGAGGAACTGCTTGCAAGGTAAGAAAATTTTTTGCTATCTTCGTGCAGGAAATTTTGTCAGGAAAGTCAGGAAAAAATTAAGTCGGCAAATTAAGTCAGGAAAAAATTAATTAAAATTAAAACTAGGCTAACTTTAACGATTCCAAACGGCAAGCACGTCAGAGAACGTAGAATCTCGCGTAGAATATTACGGTCAAATCGGGAATTTCGGAAAAACCTTTAAAATAATTTAATTTAAATATTAGCGAGATTCTGTCAGCGGGATAGAAGCGGGAATCCAATCACGGAAATCCGTGTTCGTGGATCGGCTTTATTTAATAAAATTTATATTTACAGAACGCTTTCTGAAACTCAAATTGACGACGAAGCTCCTATTGTTGAGGAAGTTGTTTCGGATGAGTTTTTAGAGCGGTAAAGCATATTAGAATAAACAAACTTGTATTTGTGAGTAAAATACTTTATTTTAATGTAGCGACTGGACAGATGTAAAAGTCTATCCTAGTAAGAAATGCCATAATCCTGTAGGAGTCATTTCAACGGACGAATACAATCAGATTATGGCAACTCCTTTGGAAATTGAGAGAATACCACCGGAACCCTCTATTATTACTGGAAATAGAGTTGTAGAACTGGGTTACGTTCTAAACTGGGCAATCGGTTTGCAGCACAAGCATTCTAAAATATGCCCTTTCGGATCTCTTTCTGTAAAGGAGGAAAGACGCCATGGACTTGGACTTGTCAGTACCATCATATTTCAGTGCAATTTGTGCCAGAAGGAATACTCTTTCCAAACTGAAAATCCTAACAAGGAAAAATCCTCAATTAATTATGGGGCGGTTTATGGTACTTTGGCATCGGGAAGTACTCATGAACATACGAGTGAAATTTTCAGTTGCATGGATATTCCAGCCATGCCTGAAAAATTATTTTTGAAAATTGAGGCAGAAATAGGCGACTCTGTCAAAGAATCCTTGTGGGAATCGATGGAACGAGCTGGCAAGCAAGAAAAAGATCATGCTCTCGCAATGGGCAATGTTTGCGATGATGGCACTCCATGGGTTACTGTCTATTGTGACGGTTCTTGGAGCAAAAGATCTTACAACACCAATTACAATTCTCTTTCTGGAATGGTTAGCAAAATTTATTATTGACAGTTTTTTATATTTACAATTGTATTATTTACTACAGGTTTGTATTGTGGGACAGCATACTGGTGAGTTGCTATTTGTGGGAGTGCGGAACAGATACTGTTGTGTCTGTGCCCGTGCTGAGCACAAAAACGAATCACCATCATCCCATATTTGTTACAAAAATTGGGATAACAATGCACCTTCTATGGAGTCAGATATGACAGTAGAAGGATTTAATTTGAGCGAATCTATGCATGGAGTACGCTATCTCAAATTAATTGCTGATGGTGACGCCAGTACGTTTTACAAAATTCAACGAAATGTTGAATATGGGTACCTTGTAAAAAAGGTAGAGTGCACAAACCATGCCCTAAAAAACTATGGCAAGCATTTATATAACGCCAAGAAAGACGTTAGTTTAGAGAAGAGAGGAAGAGATATGTTGACCAAAAATGTAATTGCCAAATTGACTAAAAGGGCAAAGTGTTCAATTTATGAGCACTCAAAAGACCAAAACCTGGCCCAACTTTGCGAAGATCTTGCTAATGGAGTAAACCATGTTTTTGGAGATCATTCTAAATGCCGAGTAGGCATTTGCAACACCGTAGGAGATCAATCTAATGATCAACTACAGGCTCTAAAACAAACTTCAGTTTATCCTCGTTTGCAAGGTATGTTTGAACTATATTTTTAATTTAAATCAATAATTATATTTTTTTAGAAATTATGAACCGTGTTATAAGTAAAGCCGATCGCCTCATTGAAAATGAAAATAACAACCGAGCGGAAAGAATGATGAATGTGGTAGCTCGATTTAATATG
This sequence comes from Cryptophagus acutangulus, assembly GCA_963556235.1. Taxonomy (NCBI): domain Eukaryota; kingdom Metazoa; phylum Arthropoda; class Insecta; order Coleoptera; family Cryptophagidae; genus Cryptophagus; species Cryptophagus acutangulus. The sequence goes on from OY744561.1 coordinate 2,060,168, forward strand.
GGTAAGCGATTAAATCTTGTGCAACGCGGATCTTATGAGCGACGCGTTTACGCCGCAGCTCTCCGCTACAACCATAAATTCAATTGGTATTCCAATCCTTGGACAAAGCTTACTGGTTACAGTCCTGGTAATCATTTTCAAAAATTTATGGACAAGAATACTCTGTAAGCATTATCAAATTGTGTTATACTATAAAATTTAATGTATGACAAATTATAGCAAAATGCAAAATAGGGCTCGACGTCGACAATTGGAAATAGAAAATCCTAAACCATCCAAAAGGAAAGAAAATGTAACACTGCCCAGTAATACTGATTACGGAAAAGATGCCCACGATGGGGACTTGGATGAAACCTTTGTGGCCGAAGAGAGTAGGAGAAGAACTGAGGCGTTACAGGTATAACAATTTATTTTGGAATGTGATATTGATCATAAAACTAACTATTTATTTATATATTATTTAGATTGATGAAAATGAAAGGCAACAAATAGCTGCAAATACTATTGGCCAATTCGGTAACACAGTATATGAACAGGAAAGACGATATCGTTTGACTGCCTCGCTGTTTGGTCAAGTAATACATAGACGTGCCCACACTCCATGTCATAACTTGGTCAAAAGTTGCCTGGAAACATCCAATTTCAAATCAAAAGGCACTGAATATGGCAAAATTAATGAAGATGTTGCCATAAAAAGATTCGAAGAGTTGAAAGGTATTAAAGTCGACAAGTCCGGCTTGTGGATTGATCTTCAACACGGATTTTTGGGCGCATCTCCCGATGGTAAGAAACTGGAGTTGAACCAAACAGAAACTTTATTTCTTGATTTTGCAGGATTAATTGGTGATGATGCGTTGGTAGAAGTCAAGTGCTTTTTGACTGGTGCTACTAAAGAGTCACTAGAAGAGTGGATGAACCACAATAAAAATCACAGCAAAAAAATTTCAATTTGCTTAGAAATGTGTGGAGAAACAATTCGGCTGAAAAGATCCCACAATTATTACTACCAAGTATGCACCATTATTAAAATTGTTTTAATATCATTTTAAAAATCTATGTCTTTTTATATAATAGGTTCAAGGACAGCTCAACATCTGTCAGAGAAACTCTTGTTTCTTTATCCTACATCTCAACGATAAAGTGCCTCTATTTGTTGAAGAAATTTTTAGGGATGAACAACTCTGGCAAGAAAAGATGTTACCCTACCTAACATCGTTTTATAGGCAATGTATTGCTCCAGAGATGGTACGCAATAACTTAGGCAAAGGTCGAATGTGTATAGATCCTCCAAGTATTTTGGAAGCAATTACACAGAAGAATGCCAGAAAACAACTTAAGAGCATATCTTCTGGTAATGGCTGAAGAAAATTTCCTCGAGAGGCCAGGCTTATGTATCATGGTCAAGGCCAGGAGAGGACTAATAGGAGGCCAGGCTAAAGTCTACCAGGGAGGCCAGGCTAAAGTTTACCAGGGAGGCCAGGGTGAAGTTTACCAGGGAGGCCAGGCTGAAGTTTACCAGGGAGGCCAGGCTGAAGTTTACCAGGGAGGCCAGGCTGAAGTTTACCAGGGAGGCCAAGGAAGATTCAACGAGAAGAGGACAAAAGGAATTGTGGTTTGAATTATCAAATATTTAATAATTGTATAATTAATGAAGTATTTAGGTAGTTAGACTGATATATTGCATATATCTAGGCCTACTGCATTGTGCAGGCTCTTGACTGTAGGGCAAAATACTAATTTAGAAGTTCCTGTAATATTAATTGGCGCTTTTAAACTAGTTCTTGTCTTACTCAGGAAATTTACTGAGAATGTCCAAATTTTATTAAATTTAATTCCTAGCTGAAGGAAATTATCACAACTAAATATTAATAAGTATTTTAATTTTTAGGTCAACCGACTCGAGAAGCAACTTTATACACATTATATTTACACCAAATAAAATGTATATATTAAAAAAATAGTAATACAAATATAATAAAGTTCTGAAAAATACCAAAATCATGTGTTTTATTGCATTACAATAAAAATTAAAATAACCCGTTCGGTTTATATAACATATTTGCAAAATAGTTATTTATACAACAAGTAGCAAAATGTAAGTTATTTTTTCACGAGTCGTAAATTTGTCATTAATCATTAATTCAAAAATCATAAATCATTAATTTAAAATTTATCTAGTCTTTTTGTACTGTAATTATTAGGTAGTCATGACTTTTTACATATTATTTGATCTGTCAAATCAAATCATCATCCGCACTGCAATTTTTAACGCTAAGTCCGATCTCGATGACGAAAAACTACCAAATACGCCGCCTGAAGTGGCTCTAATAGCAAAAGAAGTGGTTTCAAATCTTTTACTAATACAGTAAGTACTTTTTTTTCTTAGGAGAAAAAGTATGGATGTTGCCTAGGAATAAATTCATTTTTTTACTGTATAAAAAGTGGCCACTTTTATGACAGATATTAGTATTAAAATTGAGCTTTTTTTTGACGGTTGGAGAAATAAGTCTTTTTTTTCATTTTTTTTTTAGAACAATAAAAAGAGAAGGCTGTTTCAACATCAAAAATGGCAACTAAAAAGATGTCATTTTAATCGAAAATTGCAAACATGTATATATGTAATTGCTTCACATTCAGTTACATTTTATTTATTTATTTTTGTGATGTTTAAATTTGAGTTAATAATGAACGATTTTGAAAATTTCAAAATTATATACATACTTCTTAATTTTTTTTAAATGCGGAAAACCGGATACCAGACTATAAATTTACGCCGGATACTGGGTTAACCGGGCGGATAATACTAAATACTCATTATTCAAATATTATAAATATTAAGTTTAAAAATTGTTTAATTCGAAACCCGGCCGGGTATAACATATCTATTCGGATATCCGACAAAATCCGAACGGGTACCAGATACATACCCGGTACCCGCTTGCAACGCTATTTTGAGTCGATTCGCGTTCGAGTTTTTCCAATCAAACTAATATATTGAATTTTAAAAATTCCAAGGTCATATTGATAAAAATAAAATGATTTGGTTCTTTTATCTTATTTAAGTCAATTGGCCGTTGGATTTTTGCAATTGGATTCATTCTTTAGATTCATTCAAAAATAATCCATTTTCATTGGTTTTGATTGTTCAACAAATTTCAGCATCGGTCCTTATTAACAAAATAGAAATTTTGAAACGCTTGTTAACTGGCAAAGCACACCCAGTAGAATAAATAAAAATATATTTGGTTAATTGTCGCTAATTAGAGTAACTAAGCAGCACCAAAGAAGCAACAATTCTTTTTTAAATCGGATGACTTTTGATTGTTCGCTTTGCCAGCTTTTTATTAAAATAGGAAAGTCTGTTTTTTTTTTCCAAAAAACAACAAGAGTTAATTTTGTTAATTAAAATTAGTAATTAGAATCATATTGGCGGCAATCGACCATATATTTTTTGTTTTATTTTGCTGGGTCAGCTTTGCTATCTATTGTTGTAAAGTCATAGTGATAGCGATATAATGCCAAATTGTATTTCGTACCGCCATCTATCGTGTTTACATATTAGTTAGTTGACATTGCCGTAACTTGAGACGCTTGCTTAATCGAGTCACTTCCGGTTGAATTGTACTTGCACACACACACATTTTTTGTATCACATCTGTTAATATACGAATCATCTTTTGGAATCGGTGTCATCATTCATCATTACCTACCTGCTACAAAACTCTCGCCAACAGGTTATGGGCCCAGATATTCGGAAAGGCATAGTTTGCGCGAATATTGACAGAGAAGTTGAAATCGACAATTTTGAAGGTTAAATTTTTTTTTATTATTGCTGTGTACTAAGCTAATAAATAAAAATGAACATGTCCGGGTTAACGAGGATCGAGACCCTAAATAAAGACAACTATGATACTTGGAAGATGCAGATGGAAGCATTGTTGGTAAAAAACGACGCGTGGGCGTTCGTCAACGGTGAATTCTTGAAACCGGAACTTAAGCCAAATCAAGAGAACTTGAACGCAGTGGAAGCGTGGGTGAAGCTGGACAACAAGGCAAAGTCGGACATCATCTTATCTATTTCATCGTCGGAATTGAAACAAATCAAAGGATGCGTAACGTCTCGCCAGGTGTGGTTAAAATTGGAGAACATTTACCAATCAAAAGGACCAGCAAGAAAAGCGACGCTACTCAAGCAGCTCACTCTACAGCGAATGGAAGAAGGTAGTGATGTGCGCGAATACATAAATCGATTCTTTGACGCGGTCGACAAGTTAAGTGAAATGGAAGTCGACATAAATCCAGATCTTCTAGCGATAATGTTGTTATATAGCTTGCCGCCGAGTTTTGAAAATTTTCGGTGTGCGATTGAGTCACGGGACGATCTACCAAGCCCGGAAATGCTACGCGTTAAAATCGTTGAAGAAAGTGACGCTCGGAAGAATGATTCTCAGAATGCATCGCAGAACGCATTATTCGCGAACAAAGGCTCTGGCGCATACAAACGTCGGGATTGGAACAAAACCAAACGCGAACCTTTGGAATCAAAAGAAAAATTCAAATTCCAGTGCCACCGGTGTAGAAAAATCGGACACAAAGCCGCGGATTGCCGAGTAGACGTCGGCAAAAATCGTAGAAGTGCAATTAAGTCTGACGACGTTAGTATGTGTGCATCGGAAGAATTGTCAAGTCCATCTACAGCATTAGCAGGTGAAAATCGAAATCATGAACGAAAATGGTGCCTGGACAGTGGCGCCACCTCACATCTTTGTAAGGAAGTACAAGATTTCTCCAATATTTTTGAAAACGGAAAAGGCAAGTTAAATCTGGCAAACAACGCTTCAGCGGAAATCAAAGCAAGAGGAATAGTCCAACTATCAGCAGACGTTTTTGGTAAGAAGGCCAACATTTTATTAAACGATACTTTGCATGTTCCCGATTTACGCACTAATTTGTTATCGGTTGGGAAAATTACTGAACACAATTTCGACGTAATTTTCAAAAAGAACATGGCTCTGGTTGTCGACAGCAGTGGAACCCCGAAATTGGTGGCAGAAAAGATAAATGGACTGTACTATGTTCAAGAGGAAAAACGGAACGAGTGTAATATTTTCTCGGAACCTACGCCGCGAAGTGCTTCGGAAAAACTAATGACTTGGCATCGCCGATTTGGGCATATGAACGTCAAGGACCTCGTAAACGCGCAAAGGCAAGGAACCGTTTTGGGAATGGACATTATCGACGCTAATGACAACATTAAATGTGACATATGTATCCAAGGAAAAATGACGAGGACACCTTTTCCTAAGCATTCGGAAAGAACTACGAAGTTACTTGATATCGTACACTCGGATGTATGCGGACCCATGCGGACAGAATCGCTCAACAAGGCCAAATACTACGTCACATTTATAGACGACAGTTCACGATATTGCGAAGTTCGATTTCTGCGATCCAAGGATGAAGTTTTCGGAAAATTTAAGGAATTTCAGAAGATGGTTGAAAACCAAAAGGAGAAGAAAATTAAATGTCTTCAATCCGACAACGGAGGCGAATATACAAGCAAAGAATTCGAAAGTTATTTGAAGGAACACGGTATTCTCCGAAGGTTAACCGTCGCGCAGAATCCGGAACAGAACGGGGTGGCGGAGAGAAAGAATCGAACATTGGTCGAAATGGCTCGTTGCCTCCTTATGCAGTCTGGCCTTCCACCATGCTTTTGGGCAGAAGCGATTTCAACCGCAAACTACATTCGGAATCGGTGTCCGACTAAGACACTGAATGGAATGACGCCGTACGAGGCTTGGACCGGTAAGAAACCAGATGTGCATCATTTTCGAGAATTTGGAAGCCCGATTTTCTTTCTCAATACAAATGCCAAGAAGGGGAAATTTGATGACCGAAGTGAAAAAGGAGTATTCCTGGGATATTCGGACGAAAGCAAAGCGTATCGGGTGTGGATGCCTAACGAAAAGAAAGTCGTCATAACTCGCGACGTAAAATTCAGAGAGAGATCGAGCAATGAGCAAAACGTATTTCAAGAATTTACTCATGAATATCTCAGAGAAGAAGAACCTCAAGAAGAATTGTCAAACTCATCGCAGGATCCTAACGAAATCGAAATCCAAGACGTTGTTTCAAACCAAAACAAGGAAGGAGTCCAACTTGAAAATTATGAGGAACAACACGACATTGTTGAAGGAGATGAACAAATACAAGTCGTCCGAAAAAGAGCACCAGGGCGCCCAAAGTTAGAACGTACCGGATCAAGTGGAAGACCGCGGAAAATTTTTCAACTAAGAGACGCCGAAGCCACAAATGCGGAAGTGGACTTTGCTTTTCTTTCGGAAATTCCATTGAAACAAGCAGTCTCTGGTCCAGACGCTGAACAATGGATCGATGCAATGGCAAGTGAGTTGAAATCTATCATTAGTAACGATACTTGGGATGTTGTAGATCGCCCGCGTGATGCCGAAGTCATTGGAAGTCGATTGGTTTTGCGAAATAAGTATAAGCCAGATGGAACAATCGAGAGGAGAAAGGCGCGGCTCGTTGCGCGCGGATTTGCTCAACGTCCGGGAATTCACTTCAACCAGACGTTTGCGCCTGTTGCTCGGTTGAGCTCAATTCGAATGCTTATGGCACTAGCTGTTCAACATGACATGAAGATTCATCAACTGGATGTGACCACCGCGTATTTGAACGGAAAAATTGAGGAGACAGTGTTCATGGAACCTCCGAGTTTTATCATAGAATCTTTAGAAGCTTTGATCGAGAAAGGCAACAGTGAAATCCGTCACAAGGCCAAAATGTTACTGAAAGAATTGGAAAACAGTGACAAAGTTTTCCATTTGAAGAAGTCACTTTACGGCCTTCGTCAAGCCGGAAGAAATTGGCACAACACGTTAGATGCAATTTTGAAGAAGCTAGGCGCAAACCCTTCTAACCACGATCCATGCATCTACAAGATGGGACAAGGAGAAGATGTGGTGTTAATTGCGGTCTACGTCGATGACATGTTGTTCGCATCTAGAAACGTACACCAGATCGAATACCTGAAGAAAAATCTAGGACGAGAGTTTGATGTAAAGGATCTCGGCGAAATCGATTATTGTTTGGGAATCGAATTTAGCCGAAGTGACAACTCCATAACCATGCATCAGTCGGGTTATATCAAAGACATTTTGGATCGTTTTGGTATGGCTGAATCAAATCCAGTCAAAACTCCATTCGACCCGAACGTGAAGCTTGTTAAACCAGTGGGGAATAATTCGTACGACAAGACTTCAGCAGTACCATATCGAGAGCTAATCGGAGCGCTCATGTACCTTGCCGTCTCAACAAGGCCGGACATTGCGTTCGCTGTTAGCACACTCAGTCAATTTAACGAATGCCACGATCAAACTCATTGGACCGCGGCTAAACGAGTATTGAGGTACTTAAAGGGTACTATCGATATCGGAATTGTATTTAAACGTACTACCGAACCGATGACTTGTTTTGTGGACGCTGATTGGGCCAGTTGTTTAGTCGACAGGCGTTCATACACCGGATACGTTTCCATTCTGGCAGGTGGACCTGTCTCATGGGAGGCGAAAAAGCAGAGAACCGTTGCGCTTTCCTCTACGGAAGCCGAATACATGGGATTGGGTGAGGCCGCTAAAGAAGTTATATGTCTCCGTAATTTCCTTACGGAATTAGGTTTTGAGCCACTCGCAGACATCGTCATATTCAATGACAATCTCGGAGCGCAGAAACTGGCCGAAAATCAGACATATCACGCCAGGAGTAAACACATTGACGTAAGACACCACTTCGTGCGCGGAGCCCTAAAAGACAGGAAGATCAAGATCGCGCACATTTCAACCTCCGACATGCCAGCTGACATTTTGACAAAGGGATTATTGGGGCCAAAGCATCAAAAGTGCATTGAACTTTTGGGACTAGGGTCATGCGAGCTGATTTAAGTTTATATGTGTCATTACATCGAGTGGGAGTGTTGTAAAGTCATAGTGATAGCGATATAATGCCAAATTGTATTTCGTACCGCCATCTATCGTGTTTACATATTAGTTAGTTGACATTGCCGTAACTTGAGACGCTTGCTTAATCGAGTCACTACCGTTTGAATTGTACTTGCACACACACACATTTTTTGTATCACATCTGTTAATATACGAATCATCTTTTGGAATCGGTGTCATCATTCATCATTACCTACCTGCTACAAAACTCTCGCCAACATCTATTTATTTATAAAATTCAATGCAAATACAATAGTATTCATATTAAAAAATATTTTATAATGATATTATAAGAATACGCAATACAAGACAAATAGTAATCTTTTTGTAATTCCCGCGACTTGTTACAAGTCGAAACGCCACATGGTTTTCAAATGTCGCCCTCTTTCCCCGTTGGGCTGAACTCAATGCAGGTAGAATTCTTTTTTGTTAAACAGATAAATTTCGATGATCAATATTTATGACAAATTTTCTCATTCAATATAGATTAAAAATATTAATTAAAACTAAACGCAATAAAAGTAAGCTATGTAATTTTCACGGTATGTTTTTAATAAATGTAGCTTTTGATAAATCTATTTACATTTATGAAATATTTTATGGTTTTTATGTATTCGACTATGGAATATTAATATTGATTTTTCTAAATAATTTCTTTATTAGGCATTAGATTTGATTTAAAATCGACCAGGGCCGTCACAACATCATGATCGACCCAATGGTAGCAAAAAAAATAAAAAAAAAATAGTGGTTTTAAAATGTAGGGGTCAAACATAATCGAAATTTTGGAAAACGGACGTTTTTTTGGTGCATTCATCTAGAATACCAAAGAAAACTAAACTCTAATTATAGTGGTAATATGTTTGGAAAAGATGTAATTATCATGCAACTAAATCTTAATTCAAAAAACTTATTAGTTTTTGAAATACGTCAAAAACTCACTTTTTAGGTTTTTCTCTAATATTTCTGTTGATATTATATTTTTTTCCATCAAAAAAATATATATAAATAATGATAAAATCTTCAATCAGTTACTAATGACAAAAAGTGAAAAATATTTTTAGTTTTTTTGAAATTAATTATTAAATGCACTCTACAGTGGCGCCATCCTATTTTTCAGGTATACGGCAGCACGCTCTTAACCATTAGGCTGCAACTTGGGGTCTCAAAAAAAAATCCGAAATAAAATAAATTTATTTATTATTTTATTCCTTACGTATATTAGAAATAACACCTTAGTTAGGGTAAACATAATGATAGTCTTAATATCCCAAGGGAATAATAAAAGAGCTATTAAAGCCTCATAACATCCCTCAGTTTCTAAATTATTTAATATCAGTTATAGAGCAAAAACGAAGTAAAAAAAACACTGCTTTTCTGACTTTGTAGGCAATAGAGTTGCTCGAGCTTTCTCGGCCTTTCCAGCAAATTTGGAGGAATATCTTCAAAAGCGTCACACATTTTTGCAAATTTTAAAAAACTGATATTTAAAACCATTAATTTTCCGGTAAATTTAACCTCGATGAGTGGTACGTGGACTCAGCTGCTAGTATTCACATAACGGTAAATAAAAATGAATTGAGAGC